>PVKY010001689.1:0-30073 GCA_004027775.1 Bradypus variegatus | reverse complement strand
GAGGAAGCAGCAACAGAAATCACACAACCTTCCTGGCCCTTTACAGAAAAATGTTGCCAACCCCCTGATTTAGGTGACGAAAACATCACTAAGTTAGAAACACACCCAAAGTGGACAGCAGTAGAAACTCTCAGAACGCGCCTGTGCAGTCCCCCCAAGGCTACGCTTTGCAACAGCCCCCAGCAGCACCCGTTCCACAGGGGCTAAGCGCCCTCCATTCTAAAATCTCTCCCCGCAGCTTTACGGTCTCCTGAACCCTGTCTCCAGCCTCCGCCTGATACCCACGATGAGGCAGCACCCACGTTCTCTCTCCTGCACTTTCCTCCAGGTACAGTCTGATCTCAAATCCAACTCAGTTTAAGCAAAATTTATTGTGTACCCAGTAGTGCAAAAAAAACAGGGAAAAGTGTTACAAGATAAGGCATCTCGAGTTACCTCATTCTGGAGGTAGCTCTTACGCATTGTATAGATTCCTTTTTAGTTTCTAGTGCATTGGAGCAGCCAGAAAGAAATACCTGAAACTGTCGAGCTGCAACCCAGGAGCCCTGACTCTTCAAGACGATCAAATAATCATATAGCTTGTGTGATTGTGTGATTGTGAAAAAGCTGTGACCCACACTCCCTTTATCTAGTGTGGACAGGTGAGTAGAAAAATGGGGAGAAAAAGGAAATGAATAATAGGGAAGGATGGGGGGTATGGGATGGTTTTGGTGTTCTTTTCTACTTTTATTTTTATTTTTTAGAGTAATGAAAATGTTCCAAAATTGTGGCAATGAATGCAGAACTACCTGGTGGTATTACAAACAACTGTTCGCACTGGGTGATTGGACGGTATGTGAACATATTTTAAGAAAATTGAATTAAAAAAAAAGACAAGGCACCCGCATCTGCTGGAGCCCACCACCGGGAGGAGGCACCGAGTCCCCAAGCTGGCGCAGTCGGAGGCCAGCTCGGAGGGTGGGAAGGCACGTGCTGCCCGCAGGGCGCTCACCGGACCACTCCTGATCGCCACCCCTCCTGGGCAGCCAGACACACAGACAGGCCTCCTCTGGATGCTCAGTGGACTCCACTGTCTTTTCCCGTCACTGTCTCACCTTCCAGCTCTCGCGGACCTGCTCTACATGTCATTCTTCACCACGTCTCGCCAGTGGGAGCCTGTCCGTCCACCCTGCTGCCATCCCCACTCGACTCCTGCTCACGGCCTCTGAATGCAGCTCCTCTCCTGGATCCCCTGCCTGTCTGCCTTAGGGTTAGATAGCTCCTCCCTTCTCCAAGCACAGCTCAAACGAAACTGCTCCTCTACAAACCGCTATTCCTTAACCCACCCTCTGCGAGCAGTCTGAAGATAACTACTCTGCTCTGTGAGATTCGTTCACGGCTTTCTCAGACAGGCCTGGGTCTCTAAGGAAGACCAGTGTGAGCACAGGAATACACTGCTTCTTCCTGCCACCTGCACACCATCAAGTAAACTGCCCAACACACAGCAAACCTCCAACAGCTACTTGCAGACAGTTGACGAACAGGACTGCAGACAACACACACCCAGAGATGCGCAATGGGGAAAAAATAAGGCCTGAGGAGGATACAGCCGGGTGACGCTAATTCTTGCTTAGGTACAGAAACCATCTATGATATAAAATGCTTTTTCAAAAACCAAAGCTAAGTACTGCTGAGTCTGGGTGAAGATTCTACATTTTGTCAAGACTCTGTATAACCAAGGCACCCACAGCACACAGTCCATGAAGCCCACAGCCCACAGTACCCACGGACCACAACCCACAGCCCACGGCCCACAGCACCCATAGCCCTCAGGGCCCACAGCCCACGGAGCTCACAGAACCTGGAGCCCACAGCCCACAGAGCCCAGAGCCCACAACCCATGGCCCACAGCGCCCATAGCCCACAGCCCATAGAACCTGGAGCCCACAGCCCACGGAGCTCACAGCCCACAGCACCCAAAGACCCCAGGAGCCCATGGAGGCCACAGCCCATGGTGTCCACAGCCCATAACCCATGGCCCACGGCACCCACAGCCCACAGCACCCATAGCCCACAGCCCACAGAACCTGGAGCCCACAGCCCACAGAGCCCACGTAGCCTGGTGCCCACAGCACCTACATCCCAGGACTGCCAAGGGGGCGTGAGTCCCTGCAAGCAAACAGGGCTTTGGGCAATAGTCCCAGACTCCTGCTGAGCCCTCTCCTCTGCACCCACTTTCAGGCCCTGAGCTCCCAGCCACACCCCTGACACAGCACCCAGCCCGACTTCCTTCCCATAAGCACTCACAGCTCAAAGCCTCTCTCCTTCCCACATTCCATCGCACTTGCAGTCTAACATTTATCTGCACAAGTATTTTACTGATGGGGCTGAAGGCTCCAAGGGACCAGGGACAGGGTCTTCCCTGCCGGCAGCAAGAGCATGGACAGGTGCAGCAGTTGGGGGCAGTGGCAGGAAGGCACAGAGGAGAAGCTGGCGGTGCTGCCTGGAGGGCGCCATCCTCAGTCTGGGTGGAGGTCTGCACCCCCAGGTGCTGCAGTGAGCCCCTGCCAGCAGCCAGCGCCCTCACCCCAGCAATGGGCCATCGGCCCTCGAGCGTGGGGACCAGCCCTGATTCCGACGGCCGATCTGTGTCTGCATTTGCAGGGGGCGGCTACGCTGCCTACAGGAAACACAGGCTCATCATTTAAGCCTGAAACACTCATTTCATCATTGGAACACCTGTTTTTGAAATGCACAACAAATCAAACAGACTGACCTGGATTTGGGAGGACAGCAGAAACACCCAAGACAGAGGTGAGGCTGGTCGGAGCTGTGGGTGTCCTGTGGATCCTGAGGGCAAGGGACGGCCCCACACCCCGCTGCGTCTCCTGGCGCCCTGTTCAGGGCCGCCCGCCCCGCCCTCCCTCCCTCCGGGTTCCCCAGGGCATGGTGGAGGTGGAGACGGCCCCCGGGAACCAGGGCCGCAGTGCCAGCACACACACACTTGCCTGCCCCAAAAGCTAACAGCCCAAGGAAGTGCACTATTCCTAACAAAATGGCATCATTTGTGTTTTAATCAACTGTGTAACAGTGACACACGTAATAATGCAAACCAGAACAAAATTAACATTAGATAAGGCTGTGGCCAGAGAAACTGCTTGAGATTAAATTTCAAATTGATTTTTTTCTAGAAGAATATGATGGGACACTCAATAAAAGATCCTTAGGAATAAAAACATATTAGAGGGAGGAAGAAAGAAGATGGAGGCATAGAGAGGAGTGGAAGTTAGTTAGTCCTCTTGGAACAACTAATAAACAACCAGGAGCAACTAGTAAATGATCTGGAGTAACTGCTGGGGGACAACCGTGACTGTCCACACATCATGCACTAAGCTGGACCGGGAGGAACGCCTGAGATCACAGTGTGGAATCTGTGAGCGGGAACTGTGGGTCCAAGCTGGGAGACCCCTCCCCCCATGGCAGCCCGAACTGCAAAGCCTCACTGTCATATGGAGCAGCACTCTCTGCGCAAGTGAATATACTCAGTCCAGCTCCAACTGGGGTTTTAACTGGCAAACGTGGACTGCTCAATGCAAGCTGAAAATCCCCAACGAGCAGACAGAGGCTTTTAGTGACGACTGACCTTGAAGAGCCAGAGGACTTCTCTTCCCCAGGAAGGGGAGCCCAGAGGACCGGGTGCTGTTTCTGGGCAACGAGTAAACTAGGGGCCATGGACTAGGCCCTAAAAGGGGGCTTTCTGCCCCTTTTTCTCTCTCTCAACCAGAGAGGCTCAGTAGAGAAAGTCTCAGCCATTTTCAGTTCCCAGCACTCTGATACCCTCTGACCCCCACAAGGGTGGGGACAGCAGAGTCAGAGAGACCAAGAACCTATTTAAACGCAAATGATATCTCCCCAGGGGGTGTATCTCCCCTAAGAGGAAGGAGGTGGGGCCCAGCTCTACTACCCGCCTTCCATTCGGAAACAGACCCTAGAGCCTGGGGGAAAACAGCCACGGGCCACAGTTCCTTACACCAGTGGGGAGTGACGGGCTGATGGGCACCACCTGCTGGGTGGAAAAGCACAGTGACCGGAGGCCTCACAGGGTGTGTCAATCTCCTAAGACACATTCTCAGGGAAACTGGATACTGAACATTGCCCCCATGTGGGACCCTGAGCCCATTCTGGTCTGGGAAAACCTAATTGGGGTAACCAAGGAAACCAGATGCCTAGACAACAGAAAACTACAACCTACACTAAGAAAAATGAAGTTATGGCCCAGTCAAAGGAACAAATTTAGACTTCAACTGAGATACAGGAATTGAAATCACTAATGCTAAATCAATTCAAAAAATTTAGGGAAGATATGGCAAAAGAGATGAAGTGTATAATGAAAACACTGGGCATACATAAAGCAGAAATTGAAAGTTTTAAAAAACAACTGGCATAATCTATGGGAATGAAAAGCACAATAAAAGAGATGAAAGACACAATGGAGACATACAACGACAGATCTCAAGAGGCAGAAGAAAACACTAAGGAACTGGAGAACAAGACACCTAAAATCCTACACACAAAAGAACATATAGAGAGTAGACCCGGCATTGTGGGATGGAGAACACCTTCTTGACCAAAAGGGGGATGCGAAAGGAAATGAAATGAGCTTCAGTGGCAGAGAGATTCCAAAAGGAGCCGAGAGGTCACTCTG
Organism: Bradypus variegatus; assembly: GCA_004027775.1. Classification (NCBI taxonomy): domain Eukaryota; kingdom Metazoa; phylum Chordata; class Mammalia; order Pilosa; family Bradypodidae; genus Bradypus; species Bradypus variegatus. The sequence goes on along the minus strand of PVKY010001689.1, from coordinate 25,389 downwards.
GTGGGCACTCTTACGCACAATTTAGACAACCCTTTTTAGGTTCTAATGAATTGGGGTAGCTGGTGGTACATACCTAAAACTATCCAACTACAACCCAGAACCCATGAATCTTGAAGACGATTGTATAAAAATGTAGCTTATGAGGGGTGACAGTGGGATTGGGAAAGCCATAAGGACCACACTCCCCTTTGCCTAGTTTAGGGATGGATGAGTAGAAAAATAGGGGAAGGAAACAAACAAACAAACAGACAAAGGCACCCAGTGTTCTTTTTTACTTTAATTGCACTTTTTCACTTTAATTATTATTCTTGTTATTTTTATGTGTGTGCTAATGAAGGTGTCGGGATTGATTTTCGTGATGAATCTACAACTATGTAACGGTACTGTGAACAATCGAATGTACGATTTGTTTTGTATGACTGAATGGTATGTGAATATACTGCAATAAAATGAATATTTAAAAAAAAGAACATATAGAGAAAAGAATGGAAAAAATATGAGCCACATCTTTATTTCTTTCTGGAGTAATGAAACTGTTCTAAAAATTGAAAAAAAAATTAATTGTGGTGATGGATACACAGCTGCATGATGGTACCATGGGCAAATGATTGTACACTTTGGATCTACGGATAACTGTATGGTATGTGAACAATCTCAATTAAAAAAATATTAAAAACAAAACAAACAAACAAACAAAAAACCTGTTAGCTAAAGGCATGAGAAAATGTATACTGAGCCAGTTAGTTATAATAAACTAAAGGGGGGTCACTCAGAAGAAAGAGGACTACCCGGCCCTGTTCCAAGGGAAGCTAGTGGAAGCCCTAAGAAGTTTACTGTCAGCCCAGACTCCCGTGTCACCAGCCCCTCTGCCCCTGACATCTGCAGAAAGCTGCGAAAGCTCTCCCTGGTCCCGTGCACTCCCACTAATGACCCATTAGGAGCTGCCTTTTCTTCCTTTAACAACCAGGACAAGGCCGAGGAGGAGGAGAAGGCAGAGAAGAAGCAGAAGACCAGAGAACAGGCTCAGCTTATTGCAGCTGCTGTGAGAGGCTCCCTGTCCCCTCAAGGTCACCACATTGTGGCTCCAGGCCACAAGGGCCTTGCTTCAACTGTGGGTCAGAGGGTCACCAGCAGAGAGAGAGCCCAAAACCTCAAGACAACCCACGACCTCGAGACCTGCCGGGGCCTTGCCCCCAGTGCCACCAACATGGGCTTTGGACCAGGGACTGCACCGTCTCCTAAGGGGGGGGGCAGGACAGCCCCAGGGCCCTGCTCGTGGCAAGTGAGGACTGAGGGTGCCCGAGGCCACGTGTGGCTCTACTGGCTTCACAGCTGACATCAACCCAGAGGAGCCTAGGGTGACCCTCAACACGGCCGGGAAGGTTGTTGATTTCTTAATTAAATAACAGAGCCACTTACTCCGGCCTGAACTGCCACCTTGACCTACATCCACTCGGACTTGCCCAGTTATGGGAGCTGATGGTAAAGCCAAAACTAGAACCCTCACTACCCCTCTCCTTGGGAGGCTTGAGGAAGCTCTGGTGTCCTGTCAGCTTCTCACTGCCCCTGGAAGCCTACCCCCCTTCTAGGAAGGGATCCTTCTCACTCCCTGGGACCACCTTAGGACTAGCAGGCCCGGCTGGAGTTCACCCCTTATTTGCCCCGAGGCCCTGCTGGGTCAAGGCCTCTTGGCACCCAAAGGAGATCCTTGAGCAGACAGACCCACCTGTGTGGGACGACGGCATCCCAGGCGAGCCCGCCCAGCAGCACCTGACTGCACTCAGGCTCTCAGTCCTAGATCCTAAAGACACATTTTCATAGCCCTCCTCACCCTGAAGCTCAATACCTACTTGCCTTTAAAGTGGCAGGGACTTAACAATAAGGTTCTTGCCCTGCTCATTAGGGTTTTGAAATAGTCCCCATATCTGTAAGGAAGCCCCACAGCAGACCCTACTGACCTCCAATTGCCTCAAAGCACAGTCATGCAATATAGTAATTTTGTGGACTAGCATATCCCTAGTATAAAAGTAAATTCTGTTTGTTGTAGTCACTGCTGACTACAAGCCCTGGATGGATACAAATAGTTATAGTAAGTTTGTGAAAGTGAATTTTGTTTATTGTAATTGTGTGGTTTGACTCTATTATGTACCCCATAAAAGGCTACGTTTTTTTAATCCACTCTCGTGGGGACAGACCTATTGCTGGTAGGATCTTTTGATTAGGTTGTTTCCATGGAGATGTGACCCCGCCCATTCAAAATGGGTCTTAATTAGTTTACTGGACTCCGTAAGAGAGCTCAGAGCCGACACAGACTCAGACAGCTGGAGATGCAGATGGAAAGATGTTTGGCAATGCTAAGCTAAGAGACGAAGCCCAGGGTTTGCCCCAGAAAAGCTAAGTGAGAATCCAGAGCCTCTTAAGAGAGAAACACCCAGAGACATTTTGGACACAGCCACTGAAAGCAGAACCAGGAGAGAAGCTACGACATGAAATCCAGAGTTTGCCCTGGAGAAGCTAAGAGAGGATCCCAGAGGCTTAGAAGGAAATGCCCTGGGAGAAACAAGCGAGGAGGCACAGAAGCCGACAGAGAGAAGCTAAGACAGAAGCCCAGAGGGATCTTGGAGAAAGCAACAGAGATGAGAAGCTAAACCCATGAGAGGCCCAGCAGACTCGAGCCATGTGCCTTCCCATGTGTCAGAGGAACCCCAGATGCCATCATCCTTTCTTCAGAGAAGGTATCCTCTTGTTGATGCCTTAGTTTGGACACTTTTATGGCCTTACAACTGGAAATTTGTAACCTAATATATTCCCTTTATGAAAGCCAATACATTTCTGGTATACTGCATTTCGGCAGCTTTAGCAAACTGAGGCAGTAATCATTGCTGACTGAAATTCGATAAGCTTGCCTAAGGGAGTATAGTTTTGTCCTAAAATAAAATGGCTAGACAAGACCTGAAAGAATATGTTTTCTCCCTGTTAGAATAATGTAGATTATTAGACCGTCCTTAATGAACGGTTATCAAATGTTTTTCTTAACCATCTGAGTACTCTGTCTAGAAGACAAAGATTTTATATCATATCAGAATAATACCCTTTTTGATGTTTATTATTGACCTTCTCATCCTTTATTTCAAAAGACAAGTCTTCTCACTCTTGAAGGAAAACTGTTACAAAATATTTGTTCTTTCACCTTATAAAAGTGAGGTGCTAAAATAATTTAACATATTACATAGAAAATGTTTAGGAAGTATTACAATAATTAAAAGAGATTTTCTATCCTTCTGTTAGCTAAATTTGCATGGGTGAAATACTGTTTATATATTTAAAGATTGTATAAAATTTCCTAAAAACTTGACAATGTTCTCACTGTCCATGTTGTATCTTGACACTGATATGTATGATGTAGATGCTGCTAGTCACAGTTTTAGTTATTCTTAGAAACAAATACATATCATAAAAACAAGCCAATTTACTTGTCAGTTATAGTACTTTGCTCTAACTCTTCCAAAATTTATATTTTCTGTAGCACACTATCTAATTTAACCTGTCTAGTCAGTTTATTTAAATAACCTAACTCAGCTTTATTTCACACGGAACCTAGAATAAAGAATAAAATCCTAATCAGAAAATGAAAATACATGCCAAGTCCCTTAAGAGACTGGAGAAAAACGTAGAACTATTAAACTTCCTCACCTGGGGAATTCCTGCTGTTCTCTTAAGCAATAAGGGCTCCCAATTATTAAGCCAAGCCCTCGATCTTGAGGTTTGCCCATATGAAACCTATTTCTGTAATAGCAAAGCTAAGCCCATTTATAATTAATGCTAAGAGTCACCCGCAAAGAACCTCTTTTGCTGCACAGATGTGGCCTCTCTCCAAGCTAAACTCTACAGATCAACTCACTGCCCTCCCTCCTAACTGGGACACGACTTCCAGAGGCGTGGGTCTCCCGGGCAACTCCCTGGGATGGGCCTGGCTGGGCCTGGCATCGTAAAATTTAGTTACCCGAAAAGGGAAATAAAATTTCAATGGCTAAGTTATTTCAAATAGAGTTGAAAAGTCATTCTAGAAATTCTTATGCAAATTTCAGCCAAATATTGCAAACTGCCACAATATGTCGAGCCCTAACCAGTGGTGTTTCTGAAAACTCGAGAGAATACCCTGAGCTCTGTCATGCTCCTCTTCTGTTGAGACCGTGTATACAATTTTTCACCCAGTTTGCTTCCTCCAGATTAGAAGCCTCTCGCGACAAACTCCTCCTCGCCAGAGGCCGCGTCCTGTTCCCAGGCTCACCAGCTGCCCTCAACAGCTTGGCCAGCGACTCTGAGCTCCCCCAAGTCGGGCTGCGACCCAACCGACAGCTTGAAGCAGCCACAGAAGGTGGACCATCAGCCCAAATTCCCTAGGATTAAGGAAACTGGAAGTCTCTGAGGGGAAAGGAGGCAGGGTTAGGATCACGGTGGTGGCCGGCTGGTGGGCAAAGGGCAAATTCCAAGAAGCAGTCGGGCCTCGAGGAGAAAGAACAGCAACAAACAGCACCTGGGGCCAAAGGACCCAGTGACAACTCTACACTCAAGCGTCAACCAAGGAGGAGAAGGGGAGGGGAGTAAACAGTTAATAAATCTTATTAAAAGTGGATGGCCTCACAGTGCTGGGCCTCTTGCCCCTCGTATCTGTCTTTGCGCAAGAGCCTCTCATATGCGTTCTTAATTAATTTTCCCCCTGCTTAAAAAAAATAGATAACAAATTTAAAGTTAACATAAAACTTAAAACTTTTGGAAAGAGCAACACATCTTTGGGTCCTAGGCCAGGTGAAGAGCTCTTGGACTTGATGTCAAAATCTGACTCATAAAAGAAAAAACCTGATAATGCAGCCTCCACCAAGACTACACACTGTTGCTGCAAGGAACCCTTCCGAGAGGATGAAAAGACAAGCCACAAACAGGGAGAAAGTATTTGCAAACCACAAATCCGACAAAGGATAAGTACCTGGACTATAAAGACCCCTCAAAACTCACCAGTTGCAAAACAAACAATCCAACTAGAAAGCAGGCAAAAGGAAAGACTCATCTCAGCACAGAGGACAGGCAGGTGTCTGAGGCGCATGTGAAGAGACCTGTAATGGCACCAGTCACAGGGAAAGCAACTGAAAACCACAATGAGAAACCCCAGCTGAAACGAGAAGCATGCAATGTCGCACATGGTTAGGAGGTGGGAAAGGCAGATCGCTCACACGCTACCGATGGGAGTGTGAAAAGATGCAGCCACTCGAGAAAACAGTTCGGCAGTTTCTTAAAAAGTTAAACACACACTTACAACCCAGCAAGGAAATGTGTCCCGAATGGCCACAGCAGCTTGACTGAGAAGCGTCAACAACTGCAGACACCTGTGTGTGCTTCGACAGGTGAAAAGTCCAACAGTCTGTGGCCCGTACACAGCATGGACCCTCCTGCCACGACCCCTCGGACGGGCACCAAGGTCACAAACGCGCCATTCCACGCGTGAGCAGAGACGGGCAGGGCCCAGACGCAGGCTGTCCCACCGCCAAGGGGTCGCACTGGGGTCTCCGTGGAGACAGAGGAGCGCCGCATCCTGGTGGTGGTGGAGCAAAGGCCCGGGGTGTGACAAAATGGCACAGAACCACACACACGAGGTCCACACATGCACACACATGTGCACACACAAGCAAATACATATACAAACACACACACAAGCATACATGCTCGCATGAGCACATGCACACGGGTACACACACACAGACACATGTACACGTGCACACAAAAGTACACGTAAAAAGGTCATGGTGAGATCTGAATAAGGCAATGTTGCTTTCCTGGTTGTGACCCTGCTTCAGTTATGTGAGCTGTTACACCAGGGAAAACTGGGGAAGGGTACAAGGGACTTCTCCGTACTATTTTTGCAGCTTCCTGTGAATCTACAATTATCTAAAAATAAAAAGTTTAAAAAAAGTGGTGAGTGTACCTTTTCAATATGTATGTCTCAGTGAACATATTTAAATGTGACAAAATGGGTTGATTTTAGATCATCCATGTTTAACACATTCCAAAACCCTTTGTAACTCTTTAATTTACTAAGAAGAATTTTAGATGCCAGCTTCTGCAAGGGGGTGAGCGAATTTTCAATTTCTTTTAGAGGCTACGAGAGCCTGTCTGTCCATCTCCAACAGCCACAGAAGCTCGCCTTGCAGCCGGCACCACCGCGAGCCCTGACCAGGAGCACAGGCTGCACTGCCCCCGCTGCCCGGCCAGGGAACAACTTCCGGGGCTGCTCCTTCACTGCTGTTTTTGCTGTTTTTATCATCTAATCCCTAAACATAGGCATTTCCCAGCATTCTGAAATCTCTGTTCTGCTCTTTCCACACTTATTTCCTCCTAAAGCAAAAGATTATTCTGAAAAATCCACGTATTCATAGAAAAGGACTCTAAAAAAGTGAGGGACAATCACCTTTCATGCACAGACAGCAAGGCTCGTGCAAATAAAATAAAAGCAAAGCGTTGCTTCCTTGTCTTCCAGGGATCAGCCCACGTAACATTTTACAAAAATGGACCACGGAAAGAGGGAAATGGCCAACAGATCAAAGTGTCCAAAGAAATAGAGGCTCGACCTGAATGCAGTGGCGGGGCAGGGGCGCTCGCTGCCCTTCTCGAGATGCCAGGCGCCAGCAACTGGTGGCATCTAGGAGGAAAGCCGCTGGGACCAGGTGTGGGAACCCTGCAGAGCTAACAACCCCAAAAGCACGAACACTGGGAGAAAGGAGCCTGACACTCTCCAGCGCAGCGGAGAGCCTCTAACCCGAAGAGATGGTGATGAGTGCTGTTCAAACTTTCCTGGGTACATTTTTTATAGAGAAATAAACACCTTAATTCCCAATGCCTCATACTTCCCACTGCAGTGTGCTGCAATACATATCCACTCTTTTATTTTTTTACTATTTTAACAAATGTTTGAAAGGCCAGTACCCCACTGAGGGAGGCTGCAGAGCTTCAGAGGGGTGCCCCTGTGCAGGCCCCGGAAGAAGCAGACTTCATGGCTGCTGCTCCGTTACATAGAAGCAGCTTCAGACAGAGCAGCCAGGAAGAGAAGGACGGAGGGCAGGAGGGAGGGAGTTTCACCGCCAGCCCGTCACGGGCCTGAGGGTCACACGCAGCCCTTTCTCGCAGGACCGTGGTCTTGGGCTGCGGCAGAAGCCGCTACGAGGCTCTGCACCAAGCTCTGTGCCCTCCACAACCCTGACGAGCTGCAACCCGCCTCCACCACAGCAGCCACGCTCCTGGGAGCTCATTCACTGATCAACTTTCATGTGAGCTGGAGTGAAAGGTAGGGCTTTTCTTCCATTTTATGGACGAGAAAGTGGAGGCACAAGACCCCAAACTGAAGAAAGGCGGCAGGTGTGGCCACGCACCTCCCGGTCCATCCTGCTTCGTGCAGCTCCCCTTCCAGACACGGGCAGGCTGCTCCCGCTCGGTAAAGCTGACCCCAAGGCTCCTGAGCAGCTAATTTACACACCAACGGTCCAGTGTCCATGTGGGAGACACGACGTCTCACGTCCCTCGCAGCTGGGAAGGGAGCGGACGCTGCGCTGCGTCTCCCCTCTCCCTGCATCTCGCCGTGCCTGCATTCAAAGCAACCTCTGCTTCGCAGCCTCCCACACCCTCGAACCCAACTGCCAGCCGGACCCTCTCACTGTCTCTCCAAACAGCAGGAGCAGGGGACTCACACAGGAGAGTCCCCAGGTGACCCCTGTGTGCCAGGCTCTGCCCCAGGCACCAGCTCCGCAGTGGGGCAGTGGGCAGAGACGAGACACGAGGACATCCGAGACAGTGGAGTCCAGGCCTCGCACAAAACAGTTCCACAGAACCAGACGTCTGTGTAAAATCAGAGAGGGCCGGAACCCCACTGCCACGAGTCTCCATGGCCCGACGCCCTCTGCGGACTCGTCCGGGAACCAGCAGACAGAGTGTGCGTCCCCACCCAGCGTCTCCTCTCATCTTGACCTCTCTCGGGCGGCTCCCTTCCTGCTTGGAGCTGTGGCGAGTGCCAGCACCCCACAGACCCACGGTGGTTCCCAAGCAGCAGAAACCTGATTTGCACTGAGTCTTTCCCCAACACTTTAAAAAGAGAAGGACACCAGAACCAGGAGGCTAAACCAGGAAACTACTAGGACTTATACGAGAGTCCGACCCGGCATCTCCCTTCAATCCTGCATGTCCTAGGAGGCCCAGAAGTCACAGAAAAACATCTCTGAAACTTCCTACCAGCACAGAAAAGAGGCGGCTACTCTCAGTGAATCAAAAATTATGAGGAACACCAGAGAGATAAAAGCAGGACAAAACATAAGATAGGACCAACAGCCAAGACATGAACAGAAGCGTATGCCAAGGGGGCGCGCGGTGGGGGCCCTGGGGAAGATTTGAACAGGGCGGCACAGAGGCACCTGCGAAGACCTCGGAGAGGAGGGAAGCCCCAGCGCAAGGTCCGCTGTCAGCAGTCCAGCCCCACAGGGCACCCCATCCGACCCCACAATCACCGCAGCAGGCGAAGAAAGTGTACCGAGAGTTCAGAGGTCAGTACGAAACCACAAAAATAAAGGGGAGCATACACTCAGGAGAAAACTCGCTGAGAGAAAGAAAATCACGCTGATCAAGGGGTGCCAAGTCCACACAGAAGAACTCACTCTTGAGGAAACAGAATTTAAAACAGCAGACTATAAAAGGATTATAATCATTATCTTTTAAAAAGACAAGGCAAAATAGAATGGCTACAATTTAAAAATTGAAAATAAGTGTTGGCAAAGATGTGGAGAAGTGGGGACCCTCGCACACTGTTGGTGGGAAGGCGAGATGGCGCAGCCCCTGCGGAAGACCGTTTGTCAGGTCCTCAGCAAAGTCAACACAGAATGACTGTCTGGCCCGACAATCCCGCCTCCAAGCACGTACCCAGAAGGACTGAAAGCAGGGCCTCAGCAAACACCTGCACACCAAGGTTCACAGCAGCATTATTCAACTGCCGGAAGACGGACACAACCCAAGTGTCCATCGCTAATGAACATAAGTAAAAAGTGGTATACATCTGAGGTATCAAATGGAATAGTTTTCAGTTGAAAAAAAGGAATGTAGTTCTGATAGATGCGACAATATAGATGAACTCTGAAGACCTGTTGAGTAAAATAAGCCAGAAACAAAGGGGCAAATACTATGTGATCTCACTCATATGAAACAATTAGAATAAGCAAATTCTTAGAGTCAGAAACCAGAATACAGGTTACCAGCGTCTGGGATTGGGGAGGGACTGGGGAGTTAATGCTTAACTGGTACAGAGGCCTGTTGGGGTGATGGAGAGGTTTTGGAAGTGGATAGTGGTAGTAGCACAAAAGTGTGAATGTAATTAACACTACTAAATTACGTATTTGAATGGGGTTAAAAGGGGAAATTTCAGGTTGTGTATGTTAACTAGAAATAAAATAAAACAAAAAAGGAAACAGGATGATACAACCCAAAGAGTAAACCCTAAAGTAAACCATGAACTATACTTAATCGTGTAATTATCATAATATTGTTTCATCAATTGTAATACAGTTCCCATACTAATGCAAAGAGTTAGTTAATAACAGGGAACACTGTGCTCATGAGGAGTGGTATAGGGGAACTCTGTATTTTCTGCATGTTTTTCTACAAATCTAATATATATATATATATATACACACACACACACACACACACACATATACATAGTTAAGAACACAGGTTTTTAAAAATAAAAACTAATTGGAGATGTTGGATATGAAAAAATAATTGTGAAAATAAAAATCTCAATATACGGAATGAACAGTGAACAGCAAGAGTGCAAAAAAGTGAAGAACAAATTTAGCAAGCTGAAAAAACAGAGACGAAGAATTATCTAATGTGGCTGAAGAGCCAATGTCCATCTAAAAAGAGTTCAACAAGAAAAAAACGGAAAGGAAGCAATTACACAACACAATTCCTAGAACTGAAGAAAGACATAAATCCTCAGACTGGAAGGGCCCACGAGGAAAAGGTTTGACACACCGTGAAACCCTAAAATCTGGCAAAGAGGAAATAGCAGATGAGCTACAAAGAAGGCCAATACATTTGATATTAGAATCCTCATCTGCAATGTGAAATAAAAGAAATTCCAAGGGAATATGATTATAAACCTAAAATTCATCCCCAGCCGAATTAACAGCCAAGCAACCTAAAGACATTTACAGACATGCAAGTATTCAAGAACTTTTTATCACACACAGGCCAAATAAGAAATGGTGGTGGGCAAACAAACAAACAAAAAACATAAAAAGTATACACTTGGTGTGAAGTTTAGGTGTTTCGGGGGTTGAATATTCATGGGGGCAAGACTTACTCTGCTCTCGGCTTAAAGCCCGGAGGGCGGCAGCTCGGGGCTGGGGGAGGCCTGGGGACGCCCTCCGCCCGGCTTTCCCCCCTCACCGACCCACCCCACGGGGAGAGGAGCGGGTGCTGCGCCCCCCGACGGCGCACAGGAGGGCGGAGGGCGGGGCTCTGCAGAGAGCGCCTCTGGCTCTGCCGCTCCCGCCCAAGGCCATCAGTGGCCCCCGCGACTGCTGACCGGCCACCGCCGCCTCACTGGCCTCCTTCTCAGCGCGGCCGGCCCGTCCGCCACCGCCCGGCTGAAGGCAAGGAGGAGGGACGGAAACAGGGGCCAGCTTACCGGGCCCGCGGCGGACTTCGGCATGGTCTTCCGCGCTCGGTGAACCTTGGCGTCGGGGCTGGGGCTCGGGGGCTGCTTCTCGTCCGCGTCCGTCCTCCCGTCCCCCGGCGCGGCGGGCACCTGGGCCAGGCAGCCTGCAGTCCGCCCCTTGCCGGCGCCCCCGGGCAGGGTTTTCGCCGCGTGCCCGGGAAGCGCCGCGGCCCCGGTGCCGCCAGTCCGCGCGGGCCGCTCCTGCGGCGGGGCCTGACTCAGGAGGAAGCCGTTGCTCCCCAGGACAGCGGTCCGCGTGCAGTCGCCGCCCCTGGCGTGGCCGCGCGGGCCGTCGGCGTCCGTGTCCGCGACCCCGTTCTCCGCGACGCGCGCGGGCCGGCCGGTGCCCCCCTGCGGGCCGGCCCTGCCGGTCTCCGGGGCGCGTCCCGCCGCGCCGCTGCTCTCACAAGGCCCGCTGGTCCCGCCGTCGGCCACGGGGGCCTCCCCTGCCTGCTTCTCCGCCGCACCCTCGCCGGCAGCCATGGGGGTCTCTGCGGGCCAAAGAAAAAGGCGTGTCAGCGGCCGGGGGCCGGGATCGCGCCCCGCAGCCTCCTCAGCAGGCGGCGACGCTCCGCGCCACGGAAACCGCACACGGAGACCTTGTGGCTTCACGTGCGAACAAATGCTGACGCTCAGACGGACAAAACACAAAGTGCCGTCTCCAGCATTAGCTGCGGAGGCTGCCGCCGGATTTGAGGGGCCGAAACCACGAGCCGGGGGTCCTCCCCGGGGAGCAGCTCCAGGGCGAGGGGCGCACAGCCCGGGCCAGCGGCACAGAGCGAGGCCTCCGCCACCGAAACGCTCAGCTGGAAAAGACGGCAAGACTTCAAACCCAACTTCAAAGACGCGCACCTCTGCCGGGAACGCTCACCACGACCAGATAAAAGGGAGAACCTGAGGGACGGAAAACAGTGCTGCAGGAATAGTTCACAAGAACAAACTTAGACAAGAACATGGGTGACACATTCAGAAGGAAGGTTTTGCTTTTAGTGTATCAGTCAGAAGCCTAGTTTAAAACCCCTGGTTTATGCACGTATTCTCTATAAAACCTCTCTCCTCTAGGTAACTTGGTAAAATGTTACACAGGACCCGTCAGAAATAAGAAATGCATTTCACATCAGAAAATCTACAAATATATTTAACCTCGCTGACAGACTAAAACAGGAAACTCCCTATTACATCACTGGATGCGGGAAAGAGCCCTGGTCAAGCCTGAGGCCCCAGGAATATCACTGGTACTCTGCTTTATTTTTTTTAATAATATTAATCACCTAACATATTCTATCTTTCATTATTTATTACATTTATTGTGTCTCTGTTCATGACTATCATGAGCATATAAACAGAGCCTGGCACAGAGTATCTGTGCAATAAATATTTTCTTAATCAATAAATACCTATATTAATGATTGAAAAGGAAAAAAAGAACATTAAGCAAAATAGAATAGAAGGCTATATACCAAAATCTGCAGCCAACATATACTCAAATGAGAAACATTAGATAAATTCCATTTAAGATCAGAAATGGCAAGAAGACAGCCATTAGCACCACAAATGATTAAGAAAGAAAAGTAGACGCTGGGTGACTTTAAGGGAAAGAAAAAGAAGCAAGGGTGTAAGGACTGGAAAAGAAAGGATACAACTGTTATTTGCAACTGATATCACCATCCACTTAAAACAGGAGATAGAATCAATCAGTGACTAAAACATAAGAGTACAATAAAACTGCAGAATTTGAAATCAAGTTGCAGAAATCACGGCATTTCTCTACACCAGTATTAACAATTAGAAAACATAAGAAAAAAATAAGATACTATTCACAAAAGCATTAAAAACAATAAAGGATACAGGAATTTGTTAAACCAAGGTATAAGAGCCTTTATGGAGGCCTTTATCTTTAAATAAAAGATAGTTCACACTCTTGAATGGGATGAAAAATTATAAAGATATCAAGTTCCTTCAAATCAAATCTATAAATTCAATGATATTGCAATCAAAATTCCAGTGTCCCCAGGAACTCCATAAACTTACTCTATAAGACACAGAGAAGAATAAATGTTCACAAATACCAAAGTAAATCATGATAAAGAAGAGTAAAGGAAAAAGAAAAGCAGGCTCGCTGTAACAGAAAAATTTAAGTGGGTCCCCACCTAATCCCAAAGGTAAAGGTGGGTCCTAGATCCCTGCTAATCAAAGTTGGATCCAGAGACCACAAAGCAAATTCTGGGGTCCCACCTACACCTGCTGAGTCTGAACCTCTGAAGGTGGAGTAGACACATCTGAACCTTCACAAAAGTGCTAGGAGATTCTTCTGCACACTAAGTTCAAGAAATACCATATGAGATGACTTGAAAATCTCAATGTTAACAAAGGAAAATGCAAAAGAATAGATTTGTGACCTAGCAACTGGGAAGGCGTCATAAAACATCAAAGGCATACACCACATCAACAACACAAAGATAAATCTGATTACACTGGAACTGCAATTTTTGTTCTAAAAAGAACATCAACAGAACATACTTAAGCAATGGGAGAATACAACTGCAATTTCTAAAACGGACAAGGGATTAATATCTAGAAATAAAAATCTGCTTTAATCAACAAGAATCAGAAACCCTAATTGGAAACAAGGACAAATGAGAGAAACATGCAATTTACTGAAATAGAAATAGAAATGCTAATAAGTATGTAAATAGCAGAACACTCTACTAAAGACAGAGAGCACCAGGTTGATAAAAGGAAAATGATAAACAATATGGCTAGAATAAATATATATTAAATATAATGATAAACTACTTAAAAGGAAAAGGATGGCAGAGGTATACTATGCAAAAATTAATTAAAAAGCTGGAATGACTACTTTAATATCAAAGTCAACTACAATAGTACAGGAACACAGAATGTTGCTCCGTAATGATAAAGGATACAGTTAATAATAAAAAAAGCTTCAAAATACAAGAAAACACTGATAGAATTGACAGTGGAAATCTTAAAATCCACAGAGAGTCTGGAATTTCATTCTCTCTCTCAATAACTAGTAGAATAGACAGAAAATCAGCAAGAATACAGATTAATGCAACTTTCAATCTACTTAAGCCAACTGACATTTCTAGTACACACTACCCAACAAAAAGAAGATGCACAATCTTTCCAAGGGCACAAGGACCATTTACCAGGACAGACCATATTCACGGCCAAAATAACAAACCTCAATCAACTTAAAACTATTTACTTCAAGGAAAGTATGCTTTCAGACCATAGTGGAATGAACTAAAAAACCAACAACAGAAAGAGATCTGAAAAACTCCACAACTACTTGAAAACTAACTAAATAACACACTTCTAAATAACACCTGGGACAAAGAAATCAAAAGGGAAATTACAGAAGTATTTTGAAGTGAAAGAAAATGAAAATACAATGTGTCAGAATGTGAGGGATATCGCTAACGCGGTACTTGGAGGGAAATCCACAGCACTAAGCACCTGTATTAGGAGAAAAGAAAGTTTCAGCAACCACCTTATAGAAAAAGAAGATCAAAATAACCAAACATAAGCAGAAGAAAAAAAATAGAAATCAGAAGGGAAAAAATTAATTAGAACAGAAAATCAATGAAACCAAAACTTGCTTTTTAGGAAGCTCAAGAAAACTAATAAACCTCTAACTAGACTTGAAAAAAACAGAGTGAACACACATATTACCAATATCAAAAATGGCAGAGGTAAAATATGACTCCAGATTTTACATATCGAAAAGAAAAATAACAGAATATTATGAACAACCGTATGCCTATGAATTTGAAAACTATGACAAAATGGGCAAACTACTTGAAAGACTCAACTGCAAAGCTCACGCAGGGGAAAAATAAAAGGAATATAATGTGTGATCTAAAACTCTGCCACAAACAAAACTCCTGACCCAAAAATCACTGGTGATTCTAGCAATTGTTTAATGAGGAAACACAAGCAACTCCCTGCAAATTTTCCAGAAAACTGAAGAGGAATACTTCCAAACTAATTCCCTGAAGACCCTGGCACCCAAATCAGACTAAAGCATATCACAAGAAAATAAAACCACAAACCAGTACTCCTAATGAATGTAGATGCAAAACTTGTAAACAAAATTCTAATGTATCACTGTGTTAAACAGTAAAGAAAGTGCAAGTAGCTCTACCCAGGAATGCAGAGTTGGTACAACATGAAGACAAACCAATCACTGAAATCCGGCATAACGACAAACTAGGAGGAAAAAAACTTTTCATCTAAAGAGATTCAGAAAAAGCATCTGACAAAATCCAGCACAGATGCCTGGGAATAGCAGGGGACCTCAGCAGCACCGTGGGCAGCCTGAGGCTCAGGACCGAGACAAGGACACGGCTCTCACCACGTCTAGCCAAGGTCATCTGAGGGTGTGGGAGGCTCACTCGGGGGGTGCTGCATCCCTGAGACTGGAAAGATACTAGGGCCGTGAACTGGACACCCAGGAGTTGACACAATTGCTATACAAACGCTGTGGAACCCACAAAGACACAGGCAGAAAGGAGAAGGAATCAAAAAAAAAGCAAACAATCAAAACTCTAATAACAGTCAAGACCATGCAGGTGCACCCATGCCTGAGGGCGGGGGGCACGGAGACCGGGGAAGCCGAGGACAGAGAAACTACTGAAAGGGCCGCTAGATCACAACAGTGCAAAGACCATTCCACGCAACTACGAAGTTCACCTTCAAAGCACATGATCAACTTTCCTGAACAAGTACTAAAGTTTTTAAAATAACCAAAAAAAAAGGCAGAAAAATCCATGCAGGTTAAGTTAAGCAGGCACTCCCCAAAAGGCACAGCAGTGATTAAGCAGAAATCTGGGACCTGTTTTTCATCCATCCTTCCAACTGCATGTATTTTCAGTGACAAGTTCAGATCTTTACTAATGAAAACACCAAAACACATTATTTTATAACAACTATTCAATGGGTACCTTTAAATCATGAAGGCTCACAACACTGTTTTGGTTTAAAATGCCATTTCCTGAGCCATTTTTAAATTAAATATCTTATTCAGGATCTCTAAATAGTGCCTCCACTTTTTTATTACCCCAGTAGTGTATACATTTTAAATATATTATGGTATCTTACAGAGAAACATTGATTGTTTACTTAGGATGGAATGTATGGGGTGTGAACAAAACCATCTAAAAAAAAAAAGTGAGTTGATGTCAGAACCTCAAGGGCAATATACTGAGTGAAATAAGCCATACACATAAGGACAAATATTACAGGGTCTCACTGATAAGAACTAGGTATAATATGAAAACTTATAAACATGAAATATAAGGTACCAAGATATGGGACGAGACTTAAGAATGGGGAGTGGTTGCTTAGTATGAACAGAGTGTTCAACTAGGAAGAACTTAAAGATGTGAGAATAACTAACAGTGCCGAATGGCGCATGAATGAGGTGGAAACGGGAAGCTCAGAGTCATATATGTCACCAGAAGGAAAGTTGGAGGTCAAAAGATGGGAATGTATAAAACTGAATCCTGTGGTTGGCAATGTCCATGATTAACTGTGCAAATGTTAGAAAACTCCTCCATGAACCAGAACAAATGTATGACAATACAACTAGGAGTTAATATTAGAGGAGCATATAGGGAACAAATATATACCTATTGCAAACTATATGCTACAGTTTGTAGTATTTCAACATTCTTTCATAAACAGTAACAAATGTACTGTACCAACACTACCAGTCAACAATTGAGGGGGGTTGGTTAGGGATATGGGAGGATTCGCGTTTCCTTTCCTTTTTATTTCTTTTTTTTTCCATCTTTCACTTCATTTTTTGTCTGGAGTAATGAAAAGTTTCTAAAAATTGAACAAAGATTAAGTGTGGTGATGGATGCACAGCTATACGAGGGTACCAGGGGCAACTGACTGTACACTTTGGATCTTTGGATAATTGTATGGTATCTGAACAATCACAATAAAAATTAAAAATATATATATATATATTATGGTATCTGTTTTAAATCAAAAGTAGTTCATTTCTTTTAGAAGGAAATACATTAGAAGCCTTCTCATCTGATGTAGTTTTGCCTGGCTAGTTCATTAGAAAAAGTAAATTAACATAGGAGAGAAGAAAAGGTTAAGGAAAAAAAGCAACGGAATAAAGACCCCTTGGCATTTTATTTGCACATAAGCCACGCCCGGGAACGCCCACCACAGGGCTCGAGGGTAAGGCTAGCCTTGTTTGGGTCCCCAGCCAGAAACACAAAATCACTGCATAACAGAAGAATCACAACTTCCATTTAAGTTTCTTTACAGTGTAGTCAGAAAAGCATTCTCCCAGAATTTTATGATCTTTTCTCTCAGGCTTTTAAAGTTGCCTCATCCATAACAAATTCAACAGCAATGCTTTTAACAAGTCACATTTACTGAATTTTTCTAAAGCATTTAAACTTACTTTCTACAGGAACAATTTTTTTTGCATTTTACATTTCATGAGTTCACATACTATGTAATAAAATCACAGTAACAGGTACAACTGGTACAAAGAGGTTTGGGGACAAACAGGACCGCTAAGTCTGCGTCTTCCAGGAGTGGCCTGGGGTGCTCTGGGATGGAGGAGCACAGCCAGGAAAGGCTGCGACATTCCCAGAGGCAGTGCACCACACAGGCTTTCCTTCCATTCCCTCCCAACACCCAGCAAAAAATGACTGTGAATAGGTTTCTTAAGGAAAAACCATAAACAAAAAAATACAGAAAATGACAAAGACAGCAAAATTTTGAAACTGAAAGCAGATGGAATAATGCTAAGTAATCAAAATGGAAAAAGCAGAATCCTCAGCAGGTAGAAAAGGAAAGCTGAAACACAACACAGTTTATACCTGAAAATGCCCAAGTGGGTCAGGAATCGATGGTATGAGATCTCTCTGGAAGTGCAGATAAAAGAGAGCCTAGAAAAAAAACAGCCAGAATGACCAAGAAAAAGAAGAGAGAAGACTCAAATTACAAAAATCAGGTAAAAGAGGGAACATTATTAGTACAGACCTTACAGAAATAAAAGGGAATTCTGCGAACAATTGTAAACCAACAAATTATATAATCTGGATAAAACAGACAAATTCCTAAAAAGATACAAACTACCAAAACCAACTCAGGAAGTAACAAAAATATGAACAAACACATAACGAGATTCAATCAGTGGTCCAAAACCTCCCCACAAGGAAAAGCCCAGACTGAATGGCTTCACTGGTCAGTTCCAGCAAACCATTTCAAGAATCAATACCCATTTTTTACAAACTCTTCCAAAAAAATAGAAAAGATATGAACTCTTTCACCCAACTCATGCTATCAGGCCAGTATTACCCTGCTAGCAAAGCCAGACAAAGACGTCACAAGGAAAGAAAACTATCCACCAGTATGTCATGTAAATGTAGGCATAAACATCTTGAACAAAATATCAGCAAACTGATTCCCTATTCATATAAAATGGAACATGCAAAAAAGATTTACGCCAGGAAGGCAAGGCTCACTTAACATCTAGAACTCAGGGAATGTAATGCATTATCTCAATAGAACAGAGTAAAAGACAAAACCACATGATCATTTCAATTCTCACAGAAAAAGAATTTGAAAAATATGAACACCACTTCATGATAAAAAGCTCAATAAACTCAGAATACAAGGGAAGTTCCTCAACCTAAAAAAGGGTACCTCTGAGAAGCCCACAGCTAGTATCATATTAACGGTGCAAGTCTGAGATTTTTTCCCCTAACATCAAAAACGAGGCAAGGATGCCCATTCTTGCCACTCCCACCCCACACTGCACAGATGTTCTAGACAAGGGAATTGGGCAAGAAACAGGAATGCCATCCAGACTGAAAAGGACAGCACACACCTTGCATTGTAGATGACATGGTTTTGCACATAGAAATTGCTAAGAAATTCACTAAAAAGTCAGTAGAATCAATAAACAAGTATAGCAAACTTGTAGGGTGCAAGACAAACATTCAAGTCGATTGTGGGATCAAAGATGGTGGATTAGGAGAGAAAAAGCAAAATTCTCCTCCATGAAAGACACTAGATAAAAGACAGAAAGGGCCAGAATAGCAGTTCCAGGGTTCTACTGGCTGGACAAACTCTGCTACATCCACAGTGACTGTGCACGTGCTGAAACCAAAAACCTGCGTTTGGATCAAGTGAGTGAGTGAGCTGTTAGGGAAATGGCAGCCGAGCCGCAACGTGGTGGGGAGAAACCCAGGGTCAGCATTTGGAGGTAGATTCGTTTAAAAACCTGGGAAGTGGCTGCAGATTCAGCAGTGAGAGCTGCACAGTCAAGCACGGTGGGGAGAGCCTTCCACGTCCCGGGCACCCTCTCAGTATCTGGCGTGACTGACAGCCTTTTGCACACCCAAAGCTAACTGTCCCGGACCCAGGAACAGGGTGCTGCAGCAGGCAGAGGCCCGTGGAAGTGGGAAGTGACCGCACCCTGTACCGCCATCTTTTTCAATTGCTTGGGGATTCCACTCGCCTGTGACGTTGCACAGTCCTCCTCCGTGGAGGCCCACGGACCACACAGCCGAGAGGCGGGGTCCTGCACGGAAGTCCGAAGAGCCCTACACTAATCCCAAGGACTTGTGGGCCCATGGCAGAGAGGGGCTGAGGGGCAGCTGAAGGGGTGGACTCATGCAACAGCCCTAGGGTATTCCAGTCACAGCCCCAGGAATGGCTGGGAGTACCCAGTCTTAAAGCCATCTTCCCTGCCTAACTGCATAGGGCACACCCCCCACCATCAGGGCCAGCAGTTCCAACTGTACAAGGAAAATTGGTGCACTGATTGGACCCCACAAGGTTTGGAACCCACTGGCTGCACAGACAAAGTTGGGGAGAACTGGCTTGAGGATAATAGGTGGCCAGGGTCGCCACCTCCTGGTAGATGAGGGAAAGTGCACACCACCAAAGCTCTGTCAAATTATAGATAATTGTTTAAATAAGCGGGCATATCCAAAAGGAACCCTATCAAGATAAGCAAATGCCAAGAGGCCAAAAACAACAGGAAATGTTAAAGCATGTGAAGAAACCAGAAGATATGGACAACCCAAATGCCCAAATCAAAAACCCAGAGGAGACACAGAACTTGGAGCAATTAATCAAAGAAGTAATCACAAACAAGATCACGGCTTGGGATATAAAGGACATGAAGAAGACCCTAGAACAGCATAAAGAAGAATTTTGCAAGAGTAAATAAAAAGCTTATGGAAATAAACTGTTGATCAAATTAAAAACATCCTGAAAACACACAGCAGAAGATTAGATGAACTCGAAGAACGAGTAAGCAAAATGGAAGAAAATGTTTCGGAAAGTGAAAGTAGAAAAGAAGGAACGGAGAAAAAAATCAGAAAATTTGAAATGGATCTCAGGGATACGATGGTCCCCCAGATCTACAGTCGACTGATCTTTGATAAGGCCCCCAAATCTACTGAACTGTGACATAACAGTCTATTTAACAAATGGGGCTGGGAGAGCTGGATAGCCATATCCAGAAGAATGAAAGAGGGCCCCTACCTCACACCCTACACAAAAATTAACTCAAAATGGATTAAAGACCTCAATATAAGAGATAGTATACCTTCAAACACCTAGAAGATAATGTAGGGAAACATCTTTAAGACCTTGTATTAGGAGGTCACTTCTTAGACCTTACGCCCAAAGCACAAGCAAAAAAAGGAAAAATACAAAAATGGGGACTCCTCAAACTTAAAAGCTTCTGTACCTTAAAGAAATTTGTCAAAAAGGTGAAGAGGCAGCCAATGCAATGGGAGAAAATATTTGGAAACCATGTATATGGTAAGAGACTGATATCTTGCATACATAAAGAAATCCTACAACTCAATGACAATAGTACAGACAGCCCAATTATACAATGGGCAAAGGATATGAAAAGACAGTTCTCTAAAGAGGAAATACAAATGGCCAAAAACCACATGAAAAAAATATTCATCTTTACTAGCTATTTGGGAGATGCAAATTAAGACCACAATGAGATATCATCTCATACCAATTAGACTGGCTGCCATTAAACAAACAGGAAACTACGAATGCTGGAGAGATTATAGAGACATTACAACTCTTATTCATTGCTGGTGGGACTGTATAATGGTACAGCCACTCTGGAAGACAGTCTGGCAGTTCCTTAGAAAACTAGATATAGAGTTACCCTTCGATCCAGCGATTTCTCTTCTTGGTATATACCCAGAAGATCTGAAAGCAATGACACGAATAGATATCTGCACACCGATGTTTACAGCTGCATTAATCACAATTGCCAAGAAATGGAAAACAATCCAAATGTCCTTCAACAGATGAGGGATAAACAAATATGGTATATACATACAATGGAATACTCTGTGGCAGTTAAGAAGGAATGAGGTTGTGAAACATATGACATCATGAATGCGCCTTGAAGACAATGCTGAACAAAATAAGTCAGGAACAAAAAGAGAGATACTGTATGTTGCCACTAATGTGAACTCTGTGAAAAATGTAAAATAAATAAATGGTTTATATTGTAGAATATAGGGGACCTAGAGATAGCAAATAGTGAAGGAGGAATGATAATCTAATAAGAACAGATAAGTTATGGAGGGTAAACTTAACGTTATGGCAATGCTCAGGAAAGACTATGGTTTGTTAATTTTGGGGGGTTATGGTAGGAACAACTTGGAAGCAGTGTAGTTATTTGAGGTTGTTTTTCTTATTCCTTTGTTCGGTTATAGTTTATTCTCCTGGGGTAGGGTTAATGTAGTTATTTTAGGTTATTTGTTTTTCATATTCCTTTGTTTGGTTAGGTTTTGTTAATTTTCTTGGGGTATGGTAGGAACATGTTGGAAGCAATGAAGTTATTTTAGGTTGTTTTTTCTTATTCCTTTGTATTGGTTTTGTTTGAAATGTTTTTTTCTTAACTGTTTGTTTTCTAATTTTTTGATAAAGTTAAAAAAACAATGAATGAGTATTTAAAAAGTAAATAAGTAAACGAACAATAGGGTTAGGACGATAATGGAATGTTTTGGATGTTCTTTTTTATTTTAATTTTTATTTTATTTTTTGGAGTAATGAAAATGCTCAAAGGACTGACTGTGGTGATGAATGCACAACTATATGATACTATGAACAAATGATTGTACACTTTGGAGGATTGTATGTGATGTGAAGGTATCTCAATAAAATTGCATTTACAAAAAAGTAGATTTTATTTTGATACAGCAACAATGAGAAAAATGAAAAATTTTTAAAACTTCCACTTACAATAGCACCAAAAAGAAGAAAATACTTAACAATACACTTAAGAAAAGAAGAATAACACTTGTACACTGCAAACCACAAAACATCAGTGAAAAAAATTTTAAAGACATAAATAGATACTCCATGTTCATGGACTGGAAGACTTTGTAATGTTAAAAGGTCAATAATACCCAAACTGATCTACAAATTCAATGCCAACTCCATCAAAATTCCAGCTGGCCTCTATGCAGAAATCACAAGCTGATCCTAAAATTCATATTGAAACTAAAGGTACCCAAAATAGCCAAAACAAACTTGAAAGACAGAACGAAGTTGGAAGCCTCACACTTACAAATTTCAACACTTACTATCAAACAACAGTAACCAAAATAGTTCAGAAACAGAAAAAAGAAAGATGTAAACCAATGGTTTAGAACCGAGAGTCAAAAATTAATGCTCAATTTCACGCCCTGATGTCTGGTGATGGTGCAAGGATAATGCAAGGGAGGAGAGAACAGCCTTTACAACAAACGGCACCAGGAACTGAGATACGCAGATTCACAAAGAGAAGGGAGCTGGGCCCTGACCTCACACCCCGCACATAAAATAAACTCAAGATGGACCTACATGTAACAGTGGAATGCATCCTTATGACCCTGGAGTAGACAACGGCTTCTTAAATATGACTGCAAAAGCACACAGGAGCAACAGACAAAGTGGACTTGGTCAAAATTAATTTTGAGGGGAGTTCCAGTCAAGATGGAGCAGTGAGATGCTCCAGGGCACTGTCACTCCCCACCCAGAACATTCAAAAAAGCAGCAAAACGTGGGACAGCCACCTACCTCAAAAGTCTGGAAGACAGTAAAAGGGTTACATTACATGGACGAGGGCCGGATCAGGGAAACACAGCTTCCAAGAGGTTAAGGCTCTCAGGGCACCACGGCTGGCCCCTTCGCCACCCTCTCCCCAGCCTGGGGAGGACCCAGCCTGCACCCCCACTGTGCATCCTTGTTCCCATGCCTGTGCCAATCCTATGGCAGCACAAAGACTGAACTAGGGAACTTTTCTCCAGCCTGCCCTCCCAGAGCTCACCTAGCAGGCAAAATCGCCTAGGGAAGCTAAAGCGGTACAGGCAACAACTCAGTTGAAGCAGCATGTGGCAAAGGATAACCAACTTTAATTCATAAGAGACACCAGGAGGGGGACAAAATCTATCCCATAGGGAGCAAAAAAGGCATCAGAATTCCTTAGGGAAACTCCTAAGACTATGAACAAGCACAGGCCCAGGGCAAGATGCAGGCTCAGAAAATACAGAGCGGACCCTGCACTCGGCTTTCTCCCCAGGAGGCCTGTGCTGGTCTGGAGCTGTGTATACCCCAGAAAAGGCCTTGTGCTTTTGACTCATTCCTGTGACTGCAGACCTGTTGTGGGTGGGTCTTCTGGTTATTTCAATAGGGATGTGACCCAGCCCATTCAAGCTGGGTCTTAATCCCCTTGCTGGAGTCCTTTATAGGGAAAAAAGACAGAAAAAGCCCCGAGAGATATAGAGAAAAAGCCCCGAGAGGAGCTGAAAGCAACAAAACCCAGAAGCAAAGGCCCAGCAGACGCCGCCACGTGCCTTGCTGTCTGACAGAGGAGCCCAGATGCCGGCAGCCGTCTTCAGCGTCCAGGTGTCACCTGTTGATGCCTTCATCTGGACATTTTCATGGCCCAGAACTGTAAATTTGTAAGCAAATAAATCCCCAGCGTAAAAGCCAACTAATTTCTGGAATATTACATTCCAGCAGCTTTAGCAAACTGAAATAATGATCTTCCTAATAAAAAGGCTAACACTGAAAGAGAACACAAGTGACACAGAGACAAAATACAAGGACTGCAAAAGGTACTTTTTGTTATGCTTTGTTGGTTTGGGTTAGCTCCTGGCACTAAAGGAAATCTCTGTCATACCTGTAGCTGGTTAAAAGTAACGGAACAGACCCCTAGGGACTAAATCCCAGAGTTACACTTTAAAACGTACGGTACGCAATAAAAGATTACAAGACAAATATGGATCCAGGAAATGGTGGTCCATCCAAAGGAACAAGATAAAAATCCAGAAACCATCAAGGAAGAGGACCAGACTTTAGACTTACAGGACAAAGAATTTTAAAAGATGATCCTCAAAATGCTCAAGGAGATAAAGGGAAAAATAAACAAAAAAAACAAAAGAATATGAGAGAAAAACAACAAATGAACAATATGAGAATCTAAATAAAGGGAAGGAAATTTTAAAAAGGAAGCAGATGAAAATAATGGACCTGACCACAATAACTAATATGAAAAATGCCTTCGAGAGTTTCACAGCAAATTAAAGTTTGCAGAAGAAAGAATTGGTCACCTAGAAAATAAAGCAATTGAACAGATTCAGGACAAGGATCAGAAAGAAAAAAGAATTTTAGAAAGTGAACAAAGTCAAAGAAACCCATGGGAAACGACTGAGTGTACCAAACCATACAATATAGGAGTCTCAGAGGAGAGTAAGGGCAGAGAAAACATTCACAGAAACAATGGCAAAAAAACTCCCAAATTTAACAATCAGAAACCACAGAGGCCCGAAGGCAGGGGACAAAATATTTCAAGTGCTGAAAGAACGTAATTGCTAACCAAAAATTTTGTACTCAGCAAGAAATTCTTTCAAAAATGAGAGCAACAGACTTCAATTAGAGATATGAATGAAAACAGATCTGGTTAAAACTAGGGCAAATCGGGCCACAGGGTAAAGGTTGAAACTGACTGTGTTTTAAAACTTCAACCTCCATGTGAGACCAAGGCAAGAGATGTTTATTTGGTGCAGAATTTGTATTTTCTAAATAATATAACTTCTACAGTCAGTTTGTTCAAACACCACAATTATATGGAACTTTGAATAGGATGTGAGATATGGTAGGTTTGTATAAGTTAGAGTGAAATAGCGACACATTCCAAAGTAATTTGGGCAGAGAATAAAAATATATATGCAGGGCTCCCCTGAGGAGCTGGGGGAAGGTTGGAAGTGTTGGATTTCCACACCTGGACTGATGCTGATGTTCTCACAAACATTAAGACTGGTGGTTTGATGTGCCGAGCCCTCTATCATGAGACTTGCCCTTATGAAGCTCATTACTGCAAAGGAGAGGCTAAACTTGCATATAATTGTGCCTAAGAGTCTCCCCCTGAGTGCCTCTTTGTTGCTCAGATGTGGCCTCTCTCTCTCTCTCTCCAGCTAAACCAACTAAGCGGTGAACTCACTGCCCTCCCCACTACGTGGGGATGAATCTGGACCCGGCATTGTGGGAATGAGAACATCTTCTTGACCAAAAGGGGGATGCAAAATGAAACGAAA
>PVKY010001688.1:0-30074 GCA_004027775.1 Bradypus variegatus | reverse complement strand
CTGTTGTGGCTATTGGGTTTTGCAGCCTCAAGATTTCTGTAAGAGCATCCGGGTGAGTGAGGGAAGGTCACCAGGCCTAGTGTGTATATTAGGCTAAGGAGAAAGTAATTCATGGAGTTGATGGCAGATGTATGAGACCATCTTTGGAGGAGCCCTGGGGTGTGTGAGGGTCCATGAGAAGGTATGGAGTGGAACTGGGGCGTAGGAGGGGAGGGCAGGAAGGAGATAGACTCATTTTGAAGAGGGTGCCAACATAAGGCTCGTTAAGGGGAGCGTTCAGGTGTGAGGGCCTCTGTAGTAGAAGCAGGTATGAGGTCATGTGTCAATCTAGCTGCTATGTCCCTCCTTTCAGCCTCCTTTCTTCTATAAAATGATAGTAAAGCCTAGTCCTCCCCTAATGGATATTAATTAGAGGGAGGTGGGGGATGGAGAAGGAAAGGCATATGACATACTTGAATGATAATTAGTAGTAGTACTATGGGATAGTAGGTTTGGCACAAAAGTGCCATCATTGCTTATACTTCATAACAACAGCACATGACTATTTTATTTGATCTTCCTACTTGATACTTTGATGTAAGTATGGCAGGTAATATTATACTTTAGTTTTAAATTTATGTTTTGAATAGGTAATACCATCTTATAGTTTAAAAATCTTAAATATAAAATACATGCAATGAAAAATTGGCTGGCCACATCTGTCTTCTATCCACCCATATCCTTCTGCCCAAGAGGTCACCTCTGTTACTTGTTCTTATTTATCTTTCCAGACATTTGATTCCATAAGCAAGCAAATACAAATATATTTAAGTTTCCCCCTTTTTATACAAATGGTAATATCACATTTCTGCCTTTACATTTTTCTCTCAAAACAAATCTTAGAGGCTATTTCCACATTAGTACACAAAGAGATTCCTCTTTCTTTATGACAATGCAGTGTTCATTGTCTGGATGTGCCATAATTTGTTTAACCAGAACCTTGCAGGTGGGCATTTAGGTTTCTTTCAATATTTTGCTATTAAAATCATGCTGCTGTGAATTTCCTAGCAATTTTGCACCGGTTCCAGTATGTCTGCGTTGTCCCTATTTCATAGACAGGGCAGCTGAGGCTCAAGGTGATAAAATGACATGTCCAAGGTCACAAATGGTCAACAAAGCAAGTTCTACAGCTCAGCTGCTGGTGAGAGGTTCTCTCCGCTACCACAGGGAGGCTGGATTTCGGTTCAGCAGCCATTGTTTGAAAGCTGCCATATGCCAGGCCTTGTCTAAGTGCTGGGACCATAGAGATTGACAGAACCCTGTCCCTGCCCTGGTGCAGCTTATGCTCCAGGATAATTTCCACATGATACAGTAAGTGCTAGGGTAAAGCTATGCACAGGTGCTTTTGCAGCTAGAGGAAAGGCAGTTGACTCTGCCTATTGGGGGTCAGGATAAGCTTCTGGGCAAAACCCTAAAGGATGAGGAGGAACTAGCCTAAGAAGAGAAAGGGTAGGGCCTTTGGGCAGAGCGAGGAGCAGGCACACAGAGCACAGAGGCACAAGCAATTGGGCACCACCAGGGTGTCAAGTGAGTGGTGGGAAGTAGCTGTAGATGTGTTTCTGTGAGTATCTGTGTGGGTTTGTGGGTGCAGTGGTGAACTCCTGGATCCCCTGCTATATGGAACTTGTACTTGGTTCTTTAGATTTCAACCCAAAGTCCATGGAATTTCTGGAGAAAGGTTAACTTTCTTGTCTTACTTTTAATGATAATATGAAAGACAAATGAGCATAATCATATTTTGGATCATCCGGGTGGCATGTAACAAAACCACATTGCCAAATGATTTCAGGGTCTGTGTTTGCTTTTATGTTTGTGATGAGTTGGCACCAAGTAGAGCTGCTTTAATTGTTTCAGCTAATGAGAAAAGAATAGAGGAGGATTTAATATGTAAATGATGCATTTGTGCCTAGAGGAGGCCAAATGTCCTCTCAGCAAGCTGCATGAACAAAGGGTTAGCAGAAATTCTAATAGAAAAAAATGATGGGAGAAATGAGTCATCACGCAGCATGCCAAACTCCAAAGACCAATGAAGCAATCAGGCCCACGATCACATTTTGAGCATCAATTAGTTTCAGCAAATATCATCTGTTGCAATAAATTAATGTTATTATTTTTAAATGTATTGGTTTTATAATTTTGTTTCTATTTAATTGGTAACTTTCTATTGCTTTTACAGTTTCATGTGTCATAAATAGATATTTATACCTAGGGTTATGTTCATACTTATTTAAATGACATTATGGTACAAATAAATTACCAACAGTGAGGGTACAGGAGAATTCTTTTCCTTTCAGAGAGAGCCACTGAAGGGTTTTAAGTTACGTGATCAGATTGACATTTTAAATAGCGCATCCTGGCAGTATGGAATACAGATTTGAAAGGGACAAGATTAGACAAGAGGCTGACGAGTGTTTAAACTAGGTCAGTGTAGAGTTGTCCAGGAAAGAACAGATTTGAAAAATGTTTAGGAGGTGAAACTGATAGGATTTGGAGACTGACTGCATGTGGGAGGTGAGGGAGAAGAAAATGTGGGCTGACACCCTGGTCCCTGGTTTCTGCTTGGGTGTAACTGGATGGATTGCGGTATCATTAGCTAAAGTAAGAAATAGACAGAAAAGGGGAATGGGAGACAGCACTAGCTACGGAGACAAAGACTTACTTTTGGGACGTGATGAGTTTGAGATGCCTATGGGATATCCAGGTGGAGATGCCCAGTGGGCAGTTTGACTAAAGCCTGAGAGTGAGGTTGGGGCCAGCAATGCAGATGTGGGAGCAATCAACGTTGTGGTGGTCATGGCAAGGAGAGAAGACAAACTCAAAACCAATTAGGAGGCATGTGTAGAATAAGCAGAGCTGTGGGCCAGTGCTCTGGAGACTGGAGGTGGTGTTGCAGAGGGGAGCCCAGAAAGGAGAATGAAAAGGGACCATCTTAGGAATAGTGGAGCTGGTCAGGAATGGGTCTTGGCAGCTAATGGAACAAAAAGTGTCAACAATGTCCCATGCAGAGGAAAGGTTTGATACGAGAAAGACCAAAATGGAGTCACTGGATTTAGTACTGTGGAAGGCATGGCGTACATGCACCTCTCTGCTTCCCAAGACCCCAGCACAGCTGTGGAATAGTTCTTAACTTCTGAGCTTCAGGCAGCCCCAGTCAATTAACTGGAGTTGCCACAAGAGTTAAAACCTGTCTGCCCTTCCTTGTTTGGTACAGGTGGGAGGGGTTACATTACTGGGGAGAGGAACAACACATTCCTGGGACTGGAAGAAAAGACCGCATAGGGGAGGGGAACCCAAGTAGAAAGTGAAGTCGATGGTGGATAGGAAGGAAGTGGGGTATGGGCAAGGGAGAAAGTTTAGAATAGAAGCTGAGAGCTGACCCAGAACAAGCAGAAGGCCTGTGAAAACCCAGATGAGGTTGGAGAGAGTGGCTTTACCGTGGCGCCAAGCCTCGTGGTTGTGGGACTTTTCTCCACCAGCCCACAGCAATTTGGTTGTGGGAAAAGTGAATGTGAACCGTGGGGTCAAATCACAGCTAGGTTTTGCTGTTTCTAGTACCTGGGACAACTTTCTCCCCAGTGGCTGCTGAACCCTCAACTAAAAAAATAAAGGGTTGGAGGGGATGGTATCTCTGGCTCTATTTTAAATTCCTTGCGGTGGTCCGTGTTGCTGTGTGGGTCTCATTAATTAGGATGCAAAACCTCTGGCCCAAAGACCAAATCTCACCCATGGCTTCATTTCTTCTGGCTGACCCCTCCAGGTAATTATTGCTGGGCTCACTCAATTTTTCCCTGGTGGGTTGCCAGTGATGGTCTGAGCCTTTGAAAGGTTAAGGACAAAGCCACAAATGAATTACAAATAGTGATTAATTGGCTATAGTATTAACATTTCAAATGGAAATTACTGCTCTCAAAGTGACCAGAGGGGCGTTTTACAAAAATGGTCTATCTTTTTTTTAACACGGAATGAGGAAGTGATTCCGGGAACCTTTCCTTCCCCTTTCCCCCCAAACCATCTGAAGAGCGCTCCCCTTTTGACTTCCTGTTTTTCTTGTTTCTTTTGTTTGTTTGTTTGTTTGTTTTTCTGTTTTGTTTTGTTTTTACCTATCCTTATTTCCTTCTACACTCCTTAGCTGGCTGTAATATGAATTTGAAATATCCTTTAAGCATTGTATGTATTAATGAAATATTCCTTGTTCCTAATTTTAAAATGAGAGTCCAAATTATAAATAGTAAACACGTGTGAAAATGTTAGGTTTCCCTCACCACTACTAAAGAAATACAAAAGAAGATAGTGATAATGTAACATTTTGCTTTTATTAATAAGAGTAGCAAAAGGCAGGGAAAGGCTGCAGCTGCTGAAGCTCCAGGAAAACCCATCTTCTGCAGTTGGCATCCTAGACTGGCTTTGAGCATGTACTTGTGAGCCAGACTGCCTTGGTGTGAACCCTGGCTCTGCCGCTTGTCATGAACATGACCTTGAGCAGGTTATTTTGCATCTTGTGCCTCAGTTTCCTCATCTGTAAAATGGGATGATAGTCGTGTCTGCCTCATAAAGTTGTTGTGGGTATTGAATGTGTCAGTATATGTGAAGGACTTAGGGACAGGTCTGGTTCATAGTAAGTGGTGAATAGTCAGGGCTGTTATATTATAATCTTTAGGAGGACAGTTGAACAATATGTACCTAAAGCCACTAAAATGTCAACATTTTTGATCCACCAATTTCACCACTCCTGAGAAATTGTCTCAAAGAACTAATTCAAGGAAAGAAAAAAATAATCCATAACCATGGGCAAAGGCTTGAAACTGTTTTATTTACAAGCCAAATAACAAGAAACAACCTAAAAGATCAGCAACAGAGGAATGGTTAAACGTATGCTGTATCAACATGACAGAATATTCTGCTATGGTTAAGGTGATCACATTATCTATAAACATGCGGTGAAGTGTTTATGAAGTACTATTAGATGAAAAAAATAGATAACGGAATTGTAGATGGGTCATGATAACCTCATAAGCAATCACACATATTACCTGGCTATCTGAGTTTGGGAATTAGGGTGGACTCCTTAAAACTTACTTTTAGGTACCTTAAAGTAGGTTGATTTCTAAATAAAATTTATGTTTAATTTGGGTATGACCATTTCTGACAGAACCCTGCCTCCACAGCTCTGTGCTCAGTGCCCTGCTGGGATTTTTGGTCCCCGTTTATCTGAGCAGGCCCTGGGCTGGCCTCTCCTTGCAGCATACCATCCCCCGCACCCCCCACCCCTAACCCGCCTTCACAGAGCCTCCCCTGCCTCCTCTGCTTCACACCTGAACCCTCACTTACTTTCTATGCAAAGTACTGACTTCCGTCATGCTGCCTGGGGCATTTCCCAGACGGAAGCATCTTAAGGGCAGGTACTTTGAGTCCTCAGTATCTGGCAGCACAGTGTCTGGCATATAATAGGCATGTAATAAGTGTTTGTTGAGTGATATATCATGTATGACCTTTCCATTTTTTTCTCCCCTCTGCATCAATGATTCCGAGGCTGTGCTGGGGGCTTGGCAATGGGGAGTGCTGCTTCTATGCTGTGCTTTCTCCAAGACTTCTGTATTCCTAAATTCAGGGACCACATTTTGCTTCTCTGCATGGAACAATATTGTTGACAACGTTTTGTTCTATTAGGGGAGAAAAAACAGGCAGGTTGGGGATTAGTCCTGCTGCCACGAACAACTCAGGGGAGCAAATACGTTGCTTTTGTTTTTTAACCCCCAAGGCCCCTTCTTCCATATGCTAATCAAGTGTCCTAGTGAAAAACTACCTTTCATTTGACAAGTGTGCTGAGCTATCATTGACAACACCAGCTTTAGGGTGACACAGCATTTGTGCCCATCCGACAACTAGAGGCCACTACCGGACAATACACAACCAAGTGTTGAAACACACCTGAAGAAAAAAATGTTTACTACCATGGTTATACTAAAAATCCCCCACAGGAACAACTTTTTACATTTCCTCTCAACATATAAAATATGTTCTTATTTCTAGGGAATTTTAAGGGTCTCTTAAACTCTCAAGCCAAGTGATTATGGTGAGATGGAAAGAATGTTGACTGATAATTAGGAAATTTATATTGTAAATTTGGCTCTGTTTCTTGTCATGCAATCTTGAGCAAGTCTCTTTTTCTGGATCTGTAAAATTAGGGGTTTGAACTCGATGATCTCAGAGGTCCCTTCTGGTTCCTAAAGCCTGGGAGTCTGACTCCCTGAAATTCTGCTTGAAGCTCATGAGTGCTTCTGTCCATGTCTTTGGTACGAGAGAGCCAAAAGCCAAGAAGCAGGTGTGGTTGGTGAGATGAGTTCTCTGCCTCTTGTCCTGGTTCCCCAGCTCCTAGAAGGCTGAGTGTCTTCCCCATGTTGTTCCCTGGTGAGGCTGACAGTTACAGGTGGCTAGTGGGTGTGATTTCTAAGGTAGATGGCTGTACGCCATTCTACCAAATGAACTCACAACTTGCAGTTTGTTGTCACATTAGACCTGTTGGTTCTTTGGTGAAGAGTGTGATTTGCCAAGGGGGGTTGAAATGGGAGGGTGCTCATAAAGTGTTCCACCCCTTTTCCTCTGAAATTGCCCACACAGCCTAGTCCAGGGCTCTGAGCTCTTCTGATTGCTGGTATTGATTCAGACCACCAGAGGGCACTCTTGCAATGATTAAACCACCAGTTCTCGCTTGCATTGCGGGGTGCCTGGGTCCCAT
Source organism: Bradypus variegatus (assembly GCA_004027775.1). Lineage (NCBI taxonomy): Eukaryota > Metazoa > Chordata > Mammalia > Pilosa > Bradypodidae > Bradypus > Bradypus variegatus. Next base: position 23,299 of record PVKY010001688.1, on the reverse strand, counting down.
CTTTGCCAGAACATCTGGACTTGCTGAAGCCAGACATCACCAATCCTATCCATCCATCCTCTACTTAAGTGGTTCTCAACTGGGGGAAATTATGCCCATTCTCCTTTCCCCAGGGGACATCTGGCAATATCTGGAGACATTTCTGTTTGTCACAACTGATGGTGGGTAGAGGCCAGGGATGCTGTTAAACACCCTAGAATGCACATGATAACAAGACTTAAGCAGCCAAAATGATAATACTGTCGATGCTGAGAAACTCTGCTCTACTTGAATCTATTGCTTAAAATCTGGAGTGCACCGCCTGGAAGTTTAAATCCTCCGTGGCTGAGCTTTCAGTGTCCTGGGTTCACCTACCCCAGAGAGAAATTTTAGAACAGTGACCTCAAAGCAGTTTTCGTTGGCTGAAATGTGGGGTCACAGCAACCACAAACTGCTGAAGAGGAGGTGGTGTCAGGCAGAGAGCACATGAGAGTTCCCATTATGAAGAAAACCCCCTACCCGGGGCTGGCCTCTTTGAACAGGGCCCCATGACAGCGCAAGCCAGTGCCTTGTGCTGCAGCAGACAACACTAGCTCTTTGTCTCCCCAAACTGGGCAGGGCAATGGGAAAACCCCAGGCAGGGGGCTCCTCATTCCTGCAGGGCTGGGGATGGGCCTGTGGTTTGGGAGCAAGGGAAAAGCAGCTTTCACTCCCTGGGATTTCCTAGGACAAAAACTCTGGGGTCTCCTTTTTGGGGGGCATCTGGGGTGGGGATGGAGGATCACTGAGCTGCGGAACACCCCCAGGGCCTGGGTTCCTTGCCAAGCTTAACCTTTCTTCAGGGTGAGGGTCTGCCCCTGCCCCTGCCCCTGCCCCACTTTGAGGCTCTCTTCCCCGTTCCAATAATAAGAACAAGGCATCCGCTGCAAAGAAGGACTCAGAGGATGCAGAAAGCAAAATGAGAGAGGGGTGCACACACACCCACTCCTTGGAACTGAGGGACAGGGACAAATGATTCTTGCTCCTCATCATAGAAAGGAAGTGGAGACAAATCCTAAACCCCGTAATTGGCGGCCTAGAGACAGGAGAGCAATGGAGTTCAATCTTCTTGGTTCCTGGAGCATCCCTCTCTATTGGTGTTTCCTTGGTTGAGCAAAAGACCCTCTCGCTCACATGCCCTCCCTTTACCCCCAGCCACACAAGGCTTCAAGTCAGCTCCGGCTCCCCTTGTCCTTCTTAGGATATGGGGAGCAGAGGAAGGGGAGGCCCTGCTCATCCAATGTCCCCCTTCCACATCTCCAACCCTTTAGAATTTTGCTCGGAGGCCCTCTGGGGGGATTGAGTGTCACCCAGTAAAGACCCCTGCTCTGTTTTTAAGTTCTTCCCTTGGGACTGGTTTCCCACATCGCCCTGGGAGCTCTTGGTGCCTGCGGCCTCTGCCTTCAGCACTTCTCTCAGGGAGGTGAGGGCAGCAGGAAGGAGAAGGCTGACTCCTTGACTTCGGGTTCTACTCCAAGCCCGGAGCCCTCCCCCAGCCTCCCTCCTTCCCTTTCTGCCAGGATTCTTGGGTGGTGTTAGCTGCAGACCAGATCAGTGGGCAGGAGGGTGGCAGGGGCCCACGGGAGGCAGCCACTGAGGGGGCGGGGTGCCAGGGGCATTTTATTCACGGTCTGTAGTGGGTCTTACAGAGCGTCCAGGGGCCAGTCCCTCCCCGCCCCATCTGCCTCACCTGCCTGGAGGAATGGAGATGGGAGGAAGTGCCTGCACTGCAGGGGGCGGGGAGCTTCCAGGGTCACTGAAATTAGCGGGATGAGAAAGAAGCACAAAGAGGGCAGGAAGAGGGACTGGAGACTTTAGCCCAGGTTAGGGAGATGGGCCTCAGAGAAGAAAGGAGTTGTTCTGAGCCTCAGGAAGCAAAACCCCGGGACTCTCCCCATGGGTTTGGGGTGGGCAGGTAAGGGATGCTTCAAATGACGGAAACCTTAACTCTCCTCCCCTTCAAAAAAAAAACTGAGATAAGAATCACTCCTTATTTTGATTAGTACTTTGTTGGGAGGGGAGGGGACAACCTACTTCAGTTTCCCTCATCCCCACATACACCCTCTTCCACATGGGCCCCTCTCGGTCCAACTCCACCACTTCAAATCCCCTTGAGCCAATGTCCAGACAGGGGTGGGGCTGGAAGGTGCAAAGCCAGAAGGAAGTGGGCAGGAAGAGAGATGGAGTTTGGGGGACCCCCACTTCACACCTTCCTCCCCAATTAAGGAGGATCTGAGGGCCATGCTGCTTTGAAGGTCTCCTGATTCTGGGGTGCAGGCTTTTCCTCCCCAGTTTTGAGTCCATTGGCCTCTGAGGAGAAGCCTCCCCTGGGAACTGGGCACCCTTTTGCCCCCAACATGGGATTGGGCTTTACCCCCAGCCCCTCAGGCTTCAGGGACAGGAGCCGCAGCCTCTCTCCAGCCCCCCGTCCCAGCCCTGCAACCAGGGGAAGCCTAGGAAAGTGCCAGGCCCCGGGGGGGCACCCACTTCTGGGAAGTAGGGTGTCTGGCTTGGAGGCTCCGAGCAGCTGCTGCTCTGCAGGGTTAGGGGGCAAGAAGGATGCTGAGAAGTGAGTCCAGTCGCCAGGGAAAGGGGACGGGAGGGGAGGGGTGAAGGAGGCAAAACTTGGCAGCTGGTCTTGAGGGCTCCCAAAATGGCAGCAAGGGCCGAGTCTGCAGGGGCCTGGGGCAGCGCTAAGTCCTAGGGAAAGAGAGACGAAGGGTCAATGGGAGCGCCCCTAGCTGAGATGCACATTTCTTCTCCCATTTCCCACTTATCTTTTGCTTATGACTCCCTGCGCCCCACCCTTTCTGTTTTCGCTTTGCTTCAGGTCTCATTCTAAATGTCGTTGCCTTGGGGAAGCCCCCCACACCTCCCCAGCCTAGGTGAGAGCCCCTTGCTGTCCACACCCATCACACTGAACTTTCCACCAGGGCCCTTTGCTCAGTTAAAATTACATAGTCATTTGTGAGATTATTTATTTAGTGTCTGTGTCCCAAACCCTGTGGGGGAAGGAACCGTGTTTGTTCTATCAACCCCTGTATCTTCGGGACCCCGCCTGGCTCATATTAAGTGCTTAATAAAACTGTGGACTGACTGAATGAAGATAGTCTTTGCCATAACTCAAAGAATCCATTCTTCGCTCTCCCTGTCCCTGCAGCAAAGAGCTCTAGTTTGAGCTGGGCAAAGACCTTCCCGTGAGCTTTAGGGCTTGTTTTAAATTCTCAGGCTTCAGTTTCTTCACCTCTCCTGCCCAAGGGCAAGTGACATATCTGGTCGGAAGGGGCCTGCAGAGTGAGAGGCTGTGGGCGGGTGGGCCCTGCCTTCCTCCTCTCCGTCTGGCCCTGGGGGACAGAGCTCCCTTCTCTAAGAAGCCTTCCCTCTTCCCCCTCCTTCGCAATCTGCCTTTTTCCCTGTACCTCTCTGCTGGGATCCTCCCATAGGGGCACCCAGCCTGCGGTCCTTGGCGATGATTATCTACACCTTCATACCATGCTCTGTATTTCAAAAAGCCTAACCCCAACCCCACATTTTATCTCAGCAAGGCTGCATCGTTCAACAAGAGCGCGGGCCCTGGCGTTCACCTGGAAGAGTATCAACCCAACGTGGTCATATAGGTGGGCCTACAGTTAGCAAAAACTGGGAAAACAAATGAGTTATTCCTTAATGCATTCAGTTAATTTGCTAGGAACAATATTTTGGAAGTTGGGCCTATGAAAGGGGGGAAATAGCAAAAACGATCCTCTGTGAGGAAAAGCGTAATGTGTGTCTCTCTGGGTCATTGCCTGTTTCCTTGCGTCCTTAGATGAGGTTGTGTGTCCTCCCTCCATCCCACCCCTCCCAGGGGCTCCTGAGGTCAGGGCTGTGTCTCCTGAGATGTTTCTAAGGGCCTCCTCCCATCTTTCTCCCACCACTTCCCAACACCAGCCCTCTAGCTTCCTGGCTCAGGCTCAGTGGTTCAGCCCCTCTTCTGCCCCGAAGCAGCTTCTTTTCTTGGCACCAAATGCTCTGAGTGGGAGTGGAGCTGAGGAGCCTTCTAGAATCTCTCTCAATCCAGAAACAGGGCATGCAGCTGCTCCTAACCTCCCGGTGACCCCCTCCCGCCCAAGTACAGGCAGGGCACGTGTGTGTGCCTGCAGGGGTGAGGGGCTGGGGCTGGGAGGCGTGGAGGGAGGGAACACTTTTTCTTTCTCATAGTTTCCCAAAGAGAGAGGCTCTATGCCCAAGGCGTTCCCAGAGCTGGGAGGGGGTGGGTGGGAGTGGAAGAACAGGGAAGGCGGTCCAGGTGCTCTCTAGCTCCGGGCTGCTGGGCTGGGGGCCAGGCGAGTCCCAGCAGGCCCTGGGCCGCCGCATGCCCACGCCCATGGCCTCAGCGGCACTGGTGGGGCCCAGGGGCGGCTTCTTGCACTCTCTGGGAGGTGGGGCTAAGGCCAAAGGTCCTTGTTTCGTGAAATGCCCTAGGGTGGAGGGGTAGGACTTGAGCCTCTCTTAGAAGAGCCTTGGGTTGGACCAGTGTCTTTGTGATCTTTTTCCACATAAATTCTGGTTTCGTCACTTCCCATCTGAAGGCCCGATACCTGCGGTCTCTGCCCAATATGCACCCCCTTCTCTCCCCATCCATCATCATCATGTGCCCACACTCTGGGGTACTCCCAGCTCCTCTTTTCAGCCCCTGCACCTTCGCACAAACTATTCTGTTTGTCATGTTCTCCCTCTCCCTCTGAGCTGAGCTGACACTTATTTACAATTTGTATCTCAGCTCAAATGTCACTTTGTCAAGGTCAAGGAAACCTTCTCTGATGCCCTCAGCACCCTGAGCTCCTCTGTAGCAGTTAGCACAGTTATAACAATATATCTATTTGTTGGGTTACTAATTTGACATCTGCATCCTGCCTCCTGCGTACAAGCTCTATAAAGGCAGGATTGCTCACTCAGTGTCCCCAGCCCCTGTGATGGTGCCTGCTACACGAGGCAGAAATATGTGTTCAAAGAAGAAATGAATGAACTTTATCTTCCCAACCTCTCTTCAGTTGAGCTCCCTCCCTTCTCCATCCCTCGACCCTTGCCTCGGTTCTAGCCCCCATCGTCTTCTGCCTAGATCATCTTCAAAAACCTCCCAACTTGGTTTAGGTGTTCTTTTTTTACCTTAACCTTTATTCTTATTCTTTTTTGTGTGTGATAATGAAAATGTTCAAACAGTGACTGTGGTGGTGAATGCACAACGATATAATGGTACTGTGAACAACTGATTGTTCACTGCAGATGATTGTATGGTTTGTGAATATATCTCAATAAAATGGAATTATTTAAAACAAAAACAAAAACAAAAAATAAAACCCTCCCAGCTACTCTTCTAACACTGCTCTTATGACCCTCAACTCAAACTCTACACACAATTGGAATAATCTCCATAAAATGAAAATCTGAACAAGCCTCTCCCTCCTGGGTCCCTCCTGCCCACAGGACAAAGAACAACCCCCTTGGCAGGGCTTCCGAGGCTCTCGGTGACCAGGTACCTGTTTGCCTTGCCGACCTCATCTCTCACCCTTCCCGTTGGTTCCCACCCTTGTAACATAACTTACTCTCTGACTGCAGCAAGCTACTAGCAGTTCTTCAGATTTGCTCCGCACGCTCACAGCATTTTATCTTACAAATGACTTCTCCTCTGCCTGGGCATCTTTCTCCACCTTCTTCACCTGTTCTGTGTGGCCTCCTCCGAGAAGCCCTAATTCCTTTTCTCCACTCCTGGGGCATCTGGTGCTTCCCCAAATCCCAGAATCAGCCCCTGACAGTCCTCCCATCTCTGTTCCCCATTAGCCTCTGAACATCCTGAGGACCATCTCTCATCGGTGAACCTCCAAACCCAGTAAATAGCTGGTGCTCAATGAATGTTCACTGAATGAATGATTTGCACTATCCGTTGTCTCAGGCCCCTTCACCCATATACTCAGCCAGAAGGGTCCTCCTCTCCTCTGGATAAGATTCCCTGGGCCGTCCCCAGTCTGAGCACTCACTGTGGTCACTGCTGCTGTTTCCCCTCTTGTCCCCAGAGGTCCCTGGTGGTCCTTGGGAGGTCCGCTGCCCAGCCAGCTGCTCCACCATGGTCCAATGGGTGAACAGCATGCTGTGCAGGAGCTGAGGAAAGAAGTAGTTGTGGGGGGGTGGAATGGGCTCTCCCTGACACCCATTCCCCACAGTATATGCTGGTACAGTGGACAGTGGTTAAAACAATGAAATACTTTGATAATGGTTGTTAAACCAGCACTGCCCAAGTGCTGCCTGCAGTCTCAGATGCCCTGAGCCATCCCTTGGGGCCCCCACTCCCTTCCCTGTGACCCTCCCACATTGGGGTCACCCCAACCCCTGGGGTCCTTGGGAACTAGCATGCAGCAAGAGAGGAGCATTGGAGACTGATAGACCCCTGAGGTAGCGAGGAGGGCTGGGGGCCTCTTGAGCAGAGGGGAAGGGCCTGGGAGAGCCCCGGGGACAGGTAGCCTTCATGCCTACCTCACTCTGCAGGCCCATGGGCACCAGTGCAGGGGCCCCCAGCAGCAAGTGGGGAGATGGTGGTGCCTGCACCTCCCACAGAGGGTAGTTGACTACAATGAGCTTGCTGAAGTTGAACTTGTACGTGAACCTCTTGCCTTTGGTCTTGTGCAGGATCCTCTTATTGTAGTAATATCTGGAGAATTCAAGGTTGAGGATAAGAGAGATGGCCCAATGGGCAGGGTTTGGAGTTAGAGCCAGCCACCCCCTTCCCTGCCTTCCCAGGCTAACAAGGCAAACCTGGGCTGTTCTGGGGAACCTCCGGGCATCTTATCACATTCAAGGCCATCTCCCCAAGCCGTGGAGGAGTGAGGATGGGAGGGGGCGAGAAACTACTCCTCTTTCTTTGAACTCTGCCCTTTCTGGCCACGTTGGCTGCCTCCTCTCACCTGAGAGCCCGGCTCAGCTTGTCATAATTCATCTGTGGTTTGCACTTCCTGCGGCCCCAGAGGCGGGCCACCTCGTCTGGATCCTTGATGACAAACTCCCCATACTCTCCCTGCTGCCAGGCAATGACATGGCGGAACTCTTCCTTCTGCAGCAGCTCCAGGATGAAGTGCCACAGCTGGATCTGCCGGGAGCCCGGCGACGACTCAGCTTTGTAGGCCCAGTCAGGGAAGGCCAGGCCTGGGTGGAGAGGGGCGCGTGAGGGGCCACGCGGCTGTGCCCGAGGCCCGGTCCCAGGGCCACCCCGCCTGCCGTCTGCAGGAGTGTGGGTGGGGACCTGGTGAAGGGCTCACCTGAGATCCAGTAGGTGCCGGGAAAGGCAGGGATACCCTCAGCCAAGCAGCTGCAGTGCATGGTCCGTAGCAGGGGAGAAAGAGGCTGTATCTGCGTCTTGGGGCGAAATGGTCACCCCTGAGGGCTGAGAGGAAGGGAGAGAAAGAAGGCAGGCGAGCAGGAGGTGAAGGGGAAGGAATGGAAAGGCTGAGAAAAGAGCAGGAAGGAAAGAGAGGGGAGGGAAGGGACAAGCTGGTCAAGGAGAGCAAAGGGAAAAGATCTGAGTCTGAACCAGTAAGCTTCCTGGTACCTGGGGGCTGGGCCTCCTCTGGGGACCTCCAGGCTGACCCAGGGCTCTGGGCTTGGGGTTGAGCCACTTATATAGATGGATGGGAATGCAAAGGGTCCTCATATCCTGTTCCTGCTGATGGATTTAGACAGAGAATTAGATCTCTTCTCAGGGTTTAATGGCATTGGAGTTTTTCCCAAGAGAAGTCTAGAGAAAATGCAATTAATTGCCATCTCTTTCTAAACCTTGTATAGGAAGGAGGTGGCATGTACACATTCCTGCACCTTTATTGTACTTAGAGCAAGTCTGCATTTGAGAAGAACAGGAATTTTTGTGTATTTTTTCACTAATGGGTCCCAGGTGCCTGGAAGAGTTCCTGGCACATAGTAAGTCTTCAATAAATGATTGTTGAGACAACAAATGAATAGTAAGGAGCTTGTCAATGGTGTCATTATTTGTTTACTATCTCTCTTCCCTGTTAGAGTGTCAGCTCCATGGGGTCAGATCCCTGACTGTCTTGCTCACTGCTGGCTTCCCAGATCCTGTCCTAGCACAGGGCCTGGTACTCACAGATGCTCAGTAAATATTTGTTTATTGAATGTGTTTATTGAATTAATGAACCATGGGCTTGTGGAATGAGCTCCAGTGAGATAGCATCACCTGATACAGGCAAAAGGAGGAGAGGAAACATCTAAGCCCCAAAGTCTTCCAGATGGAAGTGAAGCTAGCACAAGGCTGGTTTCCAGTGTCCCTAATGGAAGATGAAACTTTAAGCAAGAGGCCAGTGGGGACAGCAGGCTGTGGGGGATAGGGGTGAGTCAGGGCACTGGGGAGTTTCCTGGCTGTTTAGGACTAAGTTTGGGGCAACTTAGATGACCTTTGTCTCTGCATTTTCATCATCGAGGAAGTTAGTATGAAGGGAGCATTATTCTTAACTGGAACTTTTTAGGTTATCAGGTCTGGAGGGCATGTGAGAGTTTGTCTGGAGTAGCTTCCTCGCTTTACAGGTGAGCCACGAGAGGCAAAATCACTTGAGCAAAAACAGTGAATTAGCTGCAAAGTCTAGAGCCACACTCTGGACTGCTAATCCACAGAACTTTCTCATATACTGCATTGCCTTAAGACTTCAAAAAAATCATCTATGGCAATGCTTCTCAAACTTCTTAATATGCATATGAATCACCTGGGAATCTCACTAAAATGGAGATTCTCATTCAGTAGGACTAATCTGCTGAGCATTTCTAACCAGCTCCCAGCTGCTGATCCGGGCACCACACTTTGAGAAGCAAGGAACTACAAAACACGGTAAAAAGCGACCACAAGGTGTATTAAAGAAAGTCAAGGAATCCCAGGAACCTCAGGTTGTGAGATCCTCCCTGCTACCCCTACCCACTGGTCTCGTGCTCTGCCTTTCCTGGGGAACCTCTCGGGGCCAGGGAGGGTGACACTAAGCTGACATAGGCTGTAGGAGGCAAGAGCTTCTGGGGGTACCCAGTCTGGCCCAAGCCGCAAGTATCTCTGGAAGGAAAGAAGGTAGGCAGGAGAGTGAGTAGGTCCATGCTCACTCTAAGTCTGGACCAATAGATTATCTGACCCACCACTCTGTCTCTAAACTGACAGCTGACATTCAGGAATCCTTTTCTCTCCTTCCCTTTCTTCCCAGAAGCATATGTTCCCACTCCTTGTCCGCCCGCCTCTCCTACCTAGCCTTAGGATAATGGATTGGGAAATGGCGGTGTGCAGAGGTGAGAGGTAAGAGATTCCAGGGATGAAGACTCTTCCCTGGAGGGAGCTGATAGAATTCCTATGGCTTGCCCTGGTACTTGCTGGATCTGATGGTGTTTCTTGGTTCAGGGGGATCTGGCAAGAAAAGAATGATAATAACTACTCCCCAGACATGCAGTGTGCCTTGCAGGTGCTAAGGAATTCGCATACATGGAAACGTCACACTAAGTAGGCAAATTGGACAGGGAGATGGAGGCTCAGAGGGGTTGAATAACTTCTCTAAGGTCACACAGCCCTTAAATGAAAGAGCGGAAAGCAAGACCTTAATTCAAGATTTATAATTTACACCTGCCAACTCTCTCCCCATGACCTCTCCCCCCACAAAAGAAGAAAACCCAAAATACAAAATCAAAGTTGCGTCACTTAGGTGAGGTCAAGTCTTTCAATTTCCTGAATGCCAGCAACCTCCTCCCCACCCTCTCCCTGGTTATCTCCCAGATATTCAGGTCTCCTCTGAGTTTGCCTGCTCTGGATGTGGAAATCCTGCCTGCTGACAAGTCCTGCCAAACACCAAATCATTCCCTTTCCGCTTGAGCCTGTGAGCTGATTCTGTGGATCCCTCAGACAGGAATTTTCAGTTCTACCTTCACATCCAGGAATAATTGTTCTTGGTATCTAACCTTAATTCCGTGTGCTTCATTTTCACCTGGTGGTGGTGCTCTCAGGATTGGGGAGGTCATCCCACTATGCTCGCCACTCCCCAACTCCCCAGCTCCCTCCCTATTGAACTGTGACTTAAACCCCAACCTCTAACAGGCTCTGCACAGCCCTACAGCCGTGACAGTGGGATTGAGGCAGTGGCCTTAGCAGACCATGAACACTGAGAACTATAAATCAAAAAGGATCATAACACAATCTTGAATGAGCACAGTGGCTTCTCTCAAGCTTTGTCTTTCTTGAAGCTTGGGAAGTAGGGTTAGAGCAGCAAGCACCTATTGTTGTCATTATCACCATCATTTAGATTACTAATAATATAATTAATCCCCTTGGCCAATATAAGTGCTCATTACCATGGATGTAGGTTCTAGGTCATTATGTAATAAAAGCAACACAGATGATGATAACAATAGAGATTGAGCCTTAAATTAGGGTTTGTAGCCAAAGAAATTTTCCAAAGCAGATTTTCATTTTTAACAATTTTCGATCATTTGACTTGGGCCCTTATCATGCAACCAGTTTTGGGCATGACTATTTTTTTCATGTTACTTCTAATCTTCACAGTAATCCTTCAAGGTGTATATTATTATCTTCATTTTGCAAGTTGAGGAAATTGGGGCTCAAAAAGATGATGCGTCTTGCATAAGAACCTGGTGGAGTGGGAACAGGTTTGTCTGACTCCAGGCTCTGAGCTGTAATCAGTCAAATCAGGACAAAAAAGTTGAGGGTGAAACTTCAGAGCGGAGAGGCAAGGCTGGCAGGAGGCCCTGGGCTGTGGAGGAGACTTTCCAGTCTCATCCTACCTGTGGGCTCTTTGCCAGAAGAAATGATCAGCAGAGGCTCCAGGAAGTCAGAGGACAGACAGATGGGCAGAGAGAAATACCAGAATAAAAAATAAAATAAAATAAAAATCTTGGAACATTTGAGACTAAGGCTTCCTCTATGCAAAGAGAAATTTGCATCAAAAGTGACTTTGTCTTTGGGGGTGTCTAAGCCGTTGAAGTGGATTGACTGCACAATCTGATTGGACAAAACCAAGCCTTTTCAGCAACTGCCTGATTGATTCTGAAGGAAAACTGTTTATAAATACAAAAGCAGCCAAAAGAGACAGGGTAAGAGTGAGTCAGAGAGACCAAGTTAGTGTGAGGCACAGCGATGCAGAAATGGGGGAGTTGTGGACAGAGGTGAGGACGAGAATCTGACCCTGGGGACTGAGAGATCCTGGTGGGGAGAAAGCAGCCCAGAGGGGCAAGAGCCAGGAGAGAAACCCCTTGGAGACAGAGATGGCAGTCCCCAGGGATATATATATATATATATATATATTTAATTCAGTTTTATTCAAACACATGCACATAACATACAATCATCCATGGTATACGGTCAACCGTTCACAGTATGATCATCTAGTTATGCATTCATCACCACAATCTATTTCTGAACATTTTCCCTACATCAGAAAGAATCAGAACAAGAATAAAAAATAAAAATGAAAAAAGAACCCCCAAACCATCCGCCAGGGAGATATTTTGTGCTTGTCAGCAATGAACCAACTGTGCATCCCTCACCCCTCTGCCAAATCCCCAAACTGATTAGAAGCCTCTGGTGTCTCCCCTTGAGCTCAGCCCCAGGTAGAAAGCAGTTAGTCCTGAGATCTGCCTTAATGCTATTAGCTAAAGCTGCTTAAGTAGGAGAGCAAGAGGGGCTGGAGGCGTGGGAAGGGCAAAGCCAACCTCCTTTTCCCTTAGGGAATCTGGGGGAGGATCAAGGATAGAAGCCCTTTTTACCCCTTCTCTCAGCCTCCCTTCCCTTCTCCCCTGAATATGGACATGCTGGCAGAGACCCCCAAGGACACCTTGTCTCTCTGGGGGTTCCCGCCCAGGGCAGAGAGGACCCCTCCTTGATGCTGGGGGGTTGGGAATTCTGCCAGCTGAACCTCATCTCCCTCCTTCCTTTGGTGCTGGGCAAGGCATGGCCCCCTCCCTGCCTGCTCCCCCAACAAGGCCCAGGGCCCAACTTCTCCATCCCCCCCAACTCTCCCCAAACCCACCACTCACCCCCCCCCAAGTCCTGAGCCCTATCTCCAGGCTCCCTCTCGACCTGCTCCCATTGCCCAGTCCCTCGGCCAGTCTCAGACCTCTAGCCTATCCTCTGGTCCCAGCCCTCTCCACTTGCAGGCTCTTGCCTCTGCGGTCCCTAGGGGCCGTGGGATTTAAAAGGTCTGTGTAACTCTGTGGAGCAGAAATCCAAAGCCAGACTGTCCCACGCTCCGCTCCCAGACCTGTCACACAGGACAGTTGAAGGTCACAGCAAAAGTCATGGCCTGACACACACCCAACTGGCCCCCAAAAGGCTGTTGGAGGCCTTTGTGGACCCAGGGAAGGGAGATGAGGGACATGGGGTGCAGGAGACCTGGCTTCCAGCTCCGCAGACATCCTTCTGTCTGTCTGACCCCTCCAGGCCTCTTTTTCGCTCGGTTTGACCTTCTAACATTCTTCAGCTCATTTCTTCCTTCATAACTGTTTCTCTCCTCTTCCCTTCCAGTCTAATTCTTTCTTCCATCCATTTTCCATCCACCAACCTTCTCTCCATCTTAACTTCCCTGTTACCATCCGCCTCTACTGCCTATCCTCCCACTTTCTTCTCTCTCTTCCCTTGTCCATTTTCTGTCTCTCAGTTTCTCTCTGTCTCTCCATTTTTGTCTACAGATCCTACAGCCTCTGTCTTTGTCACTGGCTGTATCTCTCTTGCCCCCCCCCCCCCAGGATGCCCATTTCCTTCCTCGAGAGTGTGGTCTCCGTCTCACCACTTCTTGTCAGCAAGGACCAATGTTTTGCAGTCTCTGTCACTGTCTCTCATAGCACTTTGTTTTCTTGCCTCTCTTTCTGTCTTTCTCCCCCAACTCTCTGTCTCTCATCCAGGCTTCAAAGCTAGAAATGTGACACTAGCCTCCGAGCTTCCTGTCCCTGGCTCTTACAGCAGCCTCCCCAACACCCCCTGCTTCTTTCCTGAATCCCTCCAGTGCCCATGTCCCAACCCCAGGGGAAACCTCAGCCTTGATTCCTTCCTTCTCATTCCCATCAGCTATGCCTCAGGGGATCCCCCCTGCCTGGACACCCCCTGATCTTTCCCTTCCTTCTCATACCCAGGGACAAGAAATCCCCTCCAGCAAATGCTGAGGTGGCTGAGAAGCCAGGCCGGAGGCAGAGGAAGTGAAAGCTCCAAGCCCACAGCTGAGCTGGAGTGAGTTGGCAGGGAAGCACGGGGCTGAGTAAAGGGCCAGTAAAGCAGCAGGCAGCGCCGTCAGCAGCAGACATCTGAGGTGTCTCTCACTAGCTGGGGGGCCTCTGACATCTTTTGATTCAGTCCCCAATCCTCAATCCCATGTCACTTCCAGCCTCAATCCCAACGCCTGCCCTCAACCCCAATCTTAGCACGAACCCTAATGTCGACATCCACCAAGCCCCAAGCCCAACCAAGGCTCTGCCTATGGGCCCACCCTCACTGTGGCCCTGCTGCCCGTGGGCAGGTCCAGAAAGGGGCCTAGGGGTGTAGTGGCAGTGGCACCCACCCTTTTCCCCAACTCTTTTTCCTCTTGGCTCCTTTGAGAAAGGGGTTGGGAAGAGCAGGACTCCTGTCTGCCATGGGGACATCATCTCACATAGCCTGCACCTGCCCCCCCACCCCATTCCCAGGGGCTCTCAAAGACAAGGGGCATCCCATGCTCTCAGATTTCAGGCTTTTTGGTCCTAGTTCTCTGGGAAGGATGCCAGGAATTTGAGGAAGGGAGGGTGGCAGGAAGATGGGGCAGAATCCCTTCTCCCCAGCCTGGCTTAGATGGGAGGGAGCACAACCTTAACTTTCCCTTCCCCTCTGCCCATCCCCTGCTCCTTCTCGCCCCATATTCTCATGCTCACACCCTCACCTGTCTCCCTCTGCCCTGTAGCAGCCACCAGCTGATTGTCAGTCCTTACCCACTGCCCTTCAAACTCGGCCACACAGTGAGCTCACTTAGATGCAGAACCCCCTATATATTCAGACAACAGGGCATGAGGGTGGCTGAAACCATCATTCATTCAGACCCCAGAGCCCAGCTGGACCCCATTAATCCCAAGAGTCGTGTCTGCACAAGTGTGCTGACATCTGACCACAGCTGTGCCCCATCTGAGAGAAGAGCCTACTGCCGTGCTGGACCCGTGTCTCTAGGATGTCCTGCAGGTGCCAAGGTCCCTATTCCTCTCTGCCCTGATTGCCCAGCACCTGGCTGGGCACCATCCCACACCTGGACAGAAGAGTCCTAGGCTTCCATCTCCTCCCAGAACCTGGGTTTCCTTACTTCTCTCCTCTCAATTGCCCCACAACTGGCTCCACAGCTGGGATGGGAGTGGGGGCAGAGAAGGGTGCTCCCTGCCAGCCCAGCCACAGACTTGCCTCCAGAGTCCCTTACCTTGGTGCAGCAGCTGGGTCCCTGCTCTCCGTCTGGCTCCTTCTGGTGCACTCCTCGCCCAGCGACCCCTCGCTCATCACACGCTGTGTTAGGGTTACTTAAAATGAGAGCAGGATCTCCAAGCTCCCAGGGGAGCCGATGTGGTTTTCAGACAATAGCATTAACCCTTTGGGGGCCAGTGGCACTACTGTCCTGTGACTACTGTCCTGTGCCCCCTCCCATACACCCCCATCACTGTGGGGGGTGGATGGGAGGAAGTGTCTCTCACAGCGTTCTTTGCATCCGGAGCCTGCATCTGACACACAGGGAGACTGACCAACATCTGACCAACAGGGAGACTGGCGAGGAGGCTACCCCTTCTTCATCTGTAGGAAAAGGGATGCTGAACTACACGGAAGTCCTTCCAACTGTCTACCCTCTACCCTTCCCACTATAAGTCAGCCTTTCTTTCATGGAGCTTTCTGGGGAATCTAAGCTGGAAAAGAATCCCCCTTCACCACCTCTGACTGTTGACATCACCTCACTCCTTGTTTTATCCTCTGAACCCCAGGCTTCTTTTCTGCTCTTATAAAGGTGCTAGCTCACAGTAATTTGTAACTTCCTCTTAGCCTCAAGTCTTAAAACAATACTAATAATTTACTGAAGCCCTTTCTTTAAGGGTTTTTAAGCACTCAAAGTGTCTCTTTCCTTTTATAGTTCTAGAAAGTACATTTTCATTTTTCTTATTATTATGACTGGGAAGTTAGATAGTAGGAAGAACTTCCAATTAAGGGATTAGCCAGCTAGGAGAAAGTGACTGCTGGGGCATCAGATGCCTGACCAAGGAAATGGTAGGAACAAGATAAAGGGCAGAATTCCAGAATATTCTGGGGAGGGGTTGAAGGACTCAGGTAACTGACTACAGGAGAGGCTTTGCAGGGGAAACTGAGGGAGGGGGGAGTCAGAGACCAGAGCCACTGTCTTTAAAGGCCTGGGGACCGAGCGACCCTGGAGCTTGTCGGGCCTGCGTCCAATCTCCCCAGTCCCTAGTGGGGAAGAGAAGATTGATGGATGTCATTGGGGGAATCGATGTGATTTTCTTTTTTTTTTCCCCTTGACTCTGAGAGTGCAAGTTTCCCCCCTGCCCCTGCCCCTGCCATCCCACCATTACACAGCCCCTCCCAGCCCTGAGCTGATCGAGATGGGAACAGAGGGTCATGGAATTAAATTCTGGGAGTTGTTTTCTGGTTAAATCAACCGAAGCTAACATGATGGAAAGGTGAGGGCCAGAGGCTGATTGATGGGAAGGACGGGAGCTGGGGCCACGGAGACAGGACCCTGGCAGGGAAGGCAGGGAGGCTAGGGCTGTGAGCCTACAGAGGCTAAAGAGGAAAGGGGCTGCAGAGGGAGGGGTGGTACAGAACGCCATTCTAGGGATTGGCTGCAGGGAGATGGGGGCATAGTAGCAAGGGCTAGGCAGACTGGATCTCCACAGAGGACAGAGAAGTACTGCAGCAAGAGAAACAGGTGGGAGTGCAGATGTGGTGTCCTGAGCAGTCCTCTTGGGTCACTGGCATTTCCTTGCCTGGACAGCTTGTCCTGCTCCTTGCTCCCCGGCTCCCCCCTCTTCCCCACACCTTTATTTAACTTTCAGGACTATATGAGTCTAGAGCAGAAAGATGCCATGGCTGGGGAGGCTTCTCCCACTCCTTTTCATGGAAGCCTAGGTCAAAGAGGGGTTCAGAGCAGAATCTGAAGTGGGGAGATCAGAGACCAGCCCGTGGCCCTGGACCTCATGAGGTCATTCAGCCCCCCCACCCCCTGCCTCCACAAGCTTTCTGGGAGGGCAACTTCAGACAAAGAAGCTCAAGGTTCTTCTGCTTTACCACTTCCTGCCACCATCCCAGCTCCCAGGAAAGTCCCTCTGGCATGCTAACTTCAAGTGCTTTCGAGAACTAGAGGAGCTGCTTCTCAGAGGAATAGGGTTTTCATCTTTCTTCCGCTGTACCTTCTGCAGTCCCTATCCATGTCCTCTCATCTGGGAAACCTGGTGAAAGCAGTCCTGCCCCCTGCTCTTTATGCCCAGCTCACACCTCAGTGGCTGGGCCTCAGGGAGGAGGGTGAGTATGGGGATAGGAAGCCAGGCCTTGAGCTCAGACAAGGGCTTCTGGGAGGAAAAGCTGAGTCTCCTCTGTTCCTTCCCCCAAACATAAGCAAATGGCCTACTGGCCTCAGCGTGGGGGCAGGGGTGTCTCCTGACCAAGTCAAGCCCCTTCTGGATCTTGAGTAACCCAGCGCCTCGCAGGGCACCTGCACGTGGGTGTGGCTCTGTCCATGATTATTTAGTGAACACAGCAAAAGGTATACCCCAGCTAGCAAACCCCACTCTAGCCAATCCAGCTATCCTAACTTGCAACAGACATCCTCCACACAATTAAAAGTGCCTCCCAAACCCCAACTTTATTTCTATTAACTGTACCTGACTCAATCTAGCCCCCTTTACTCCCAGAATCACTGGGTCTGGGTCAGTTGAAGTGGGGGCGGAGACCCTTCTCTGCCTGGAGTCAGGGGATGGGTGGGAGGCAGTCCTTCCCAATTTGAGGCTCTGAGTGTCTTGCAGAATCCAGTTGGAGAGGAGTCCCTTGAATTGGGGTGGGACGAGGGGGACATGGAGTAGGGAGGGGCTGGGAACAGCCTCTTTTCCCCAGCTCCCCTCCTGGATCCTATGGCTTAACAGATTCAGGCCTGGAGAGTACTTCTCACCAGAGTAAACCAAAGGGTGCTCTATTAGCGCCTAGGGTAGAATCTTCCTGTTCTAGTTTGTGGCTTTTTTTCATACCTGAGTAAACAGCTGGGCAGGCTGAATTCAGAGCCTATTGACACTGTCTGACATAGTTTATATCAAGGCCTTACCACCCTGAATGGGTACTCTCAGGCCTCACTTGTGCCTTTGCAACCATCTGACGTTAAAATGGGCAGGACTTGAAGACACAAAGGTGGGACTGGACTTTTGGGAGGGCTTTTAGAGGGGCTGCACAGGAGGTGGGGTTGCAAGGTGGGGCAGAGAAGAGGAGGTGGGGCCACCTGCTTCCCTAAAGAACAGGAAGAAGCAAAGAAAAAAGGCTCTTCTTACTTCACTTCTCCTCTACTCTCCCCTCACTCTTCTGCTGGGGACCTGGCCTGGGGTCAGGGCACCCAGGATGGCGGAAGTTGGAGGTGGGGGCTTGGCTGGTTCCAGAGGGTCTGTCTGGCCACTCTGGTTGTTTCAGGGGAAGAATATCCTTTTATAAGCCCTCCTTGCAGCTGTTGGAGAAGGAGGGGTTGTTCCCACTGGCTCATTCCCTACCATCCCCTAATGGCCACTCCCCTCACCCAGGACAGGGAGGGGGCCCAGTGCACCCCCATCAGAGATTTGGAGAGGAGTGATGGTGGCGGAGCCTGGTCTCAGAGGGAGAGAAAAGAGAGGAAGGGAGAGGAGGGAAAAGGGACACCTCTGACTAGGGGAGAGGCAAAGAGGAAAAGGGAAAAGGAGAGGAAGTGCCGGGTAAACCAGGAGACAAAAACAAGGGAGAAGGAGAGGAAGAAGAGGAGTGAGCAGGAGGGGAGGTGCAGCAGGAGGCTGGCGGAGGCAGCGTCTGGAAGCAGGCCTGGGAGGGGCGGGGCAGGGGCTGAGGGGGCAGGGAGGCTGGGCGTGAGTGTGTGCAGCGGATGGCTCTGGGGCACTGGAGACTCTTCATGTCCCATTAGTGGCAATGGAAGGTGACATGCGGGGATCGATACCAATCGAGGCAACAGACTCCCAGTAATAAACCCATTTCACTCACACTTCTCCACCCCCGCCAGCCCGACCCCCTCTCCCAGAGAGGGAGGGAGGGCTTCCCACCCCTGACCCCCTCTTCAGAGAGGCTGCTCTCCAGACTGTCCCCAGCCCTGGCACTGGGACAGGGATAGGGGGCCTCCCCCAAGCCTGGGAGGAGCCATTAGCAGGGGTGGCGGTGGGTGGTCCATGCTGTCTGGTTCTGTGAGGCTCGAGGCTCGGGCCCAGGGTCCACAGGCTCTTGGTCTGGAATCTTTTCTCTGGGGGAAGGCAGGACCTGGGCTCCACGCCCAAGCTCTGCGGGTATTTACAGGGTAGAACCAGGAAAAGTACTGGAATATGTTGCTTAGCACACCCCGTGGGCGCAGGTGAAGCTGTCTTTGTCTTCCTGGGTCTATAGGAAAACGCCTCTCTGTTAGTGCCTCAGTGTGGGTGTCTGAACGTGCCTTGTCTGTCTCTTTCTCCCATGGTAGGTGCCTGCCCTTGAGTCTTTGAGGTTATTTGAAATGAGTGCATGTTTCTCTGTGGATGTCTGTCTCTAGGGGCGTGTGTCTTTGTGCATGGGTATTTGTGTTTCTGGCACACGTTGTGGGTGTGCTGTGAGTGTGTAAGCCTCTGTAAAATTTCTTGGGGATATGCACATGCATCTCTGGGAATGTGGGTGTGTGAACCTGGTTTGCCGGTGTGTGAATCTCAGTGTGGGTCCATGTTTCTAGGGGTGTCTCCCGTGTACATGGGTCATGCTTTGTTTTGGAGCGTGCGTATGAATCTCTGTATGCTTGTATGATTGTGCTTGTCTTTGCCTCCCCGTATGTGTCGGGAAATACTGCTGGCCTCTCAGGGCTTGCACCAAAAAACTTGCCCCAATCTGGCCCCTTGAGAGGGGACTCAGACAGTATCCTACCTTCCAAGGAGGGCACCCAACTATCCTGCTTTGCTAGGGTCTGAAAGGTTTTCTGAGATCAAGAACTTTCAGTGCTAGAACTGAGACTGTCCTGGACAAACTGAGATAGTTGGTCACCCTACTTCCAGGACTGGACACAAGGAGGCCAACATGAATGGCAGCACAGGTGTCAGGGAAGGAAAGATGGCAGCAAGGTGGCCTGGAGAAAACTGGAGGAGGAGCCAGAAAGGTGGAGGCATTTGGAGGGGGAGGAACCGGAAATAAAAAGGTTGTGGTTGCAGTAGGAGGAATGCTAGTTAGACTAAAGGAGGGACTGCCTCAGGGCACAAGGGTGGCACTCTGGAAGCCAAGCTGGGTGGGAAAAGGAATGGGTTGTCCCCACACTGGAAAACCCTGGAGAAGAGATGGGAGTTGTGCCGACAGGAGGACAATGGCAGGGAGAGAGCATGATGACGCTCGCCTGCTTGTGGCTGGTAGGGTGCACGCAGACAGCGGGCCCTGTGGGGGCTCCACCCTCCCACATGGGCATAAGCCCTCCCTGGGTGGGGGTGGCGCATGCAGTTCCAAGATGGGACTCCCAGAGGGCTCGATGGGTGTGAGGGTGCCTTGCTGAGCCCTTCCCTCTCTCTGCCGGGTGGGCTCCCTTCCTCAAAGGGGACACAGCAGGGCTGGATGGCTCCGGGTGAGGGACGTGGGTCGGGCGGAGAGTCAGGAGGCTGTGGGGAGGGGTAAGCTGGTTTATAACCTCCTAGAGTCTGTAGACTCCACCAGGAGGGTCTGAGCCTTACCTGTCATGGTCACCGTGGAACTCCCAACTCTGACCTCAGCGCCCAGCACATAGCAGGCCCTCGGGAGACTTTTTGATTAAATTCGTAGCTGAGAGTGTTAGCTGTCCTCCTCAAAGGCAGAGGGTGCGATTGGAGCCCTTTATTTCTCTGGCACTCCTTCTCTTAGCCCTATCCTTCCACTCCTGCCCACTCCAGGGATCTCTTGCCCCTGCTACGGCGGGTGAGCACTGCCCAGCAAATCTCATTCCCGCAGAAGTCTCTGAAGGACCAATAGCGGGCGAGCTCCCATGGAGGGGCCTCTGGTCTCTGCTGAAAGCTGTCTCCTTCTGTTTTTTTCTCCATGCGGTACCCCAACACTGTCTCTTTAGAGCCTTCAAGGAGTTTGAGGGGTTGGCATAAACAAGGAGATTTTAAATTGCTTTTGGAAGTCACACAAGGCTCTTATCTGTTTTATAAACTGAGTTCTCAGTAAGAGTTTTGAAAATAGAGCTCCAGTGCCCCTGGCCCACTCTTGATATTTGGAGGTGCCTGTGCAAGACTGCAAAGGGACAACTGCTTCCTGGGCCCCTGCTAAGGAGGATGCACCTGGAATGAGGCCCAGGCAGGTCTGGATATGGCTCGGGCCATCTGGGCAGGGAATTCTAGGGTGCCGGGAACCCAGAGCACAAGCTGAAGTGGGGATGTGGCTCTGGGGAACACCCCTTCTGGGCCCACAGATTCCTCTCTGGGCGGGAGCTCTGGTTGCTCTGGTGTCAGGGTGTTACTGTTTGCCCCTCTGGAAACTGAATCTTGTCCAGAATCTGACCTCACTTTCCATTGGGCCTTGCCTTTTGTTTGTGTGGGTGTACTTCTCTAGGTGGATCTTCTCCCTCCCCTTTGCCTGGGGTCTTCAGGAAGTCAGGAATGTCCCCTCTCAGATTAGGGGCTACCTGGGGCAGCTGTATCTCTTCCCCCAGGTAGAAGCCTCCCAGGGGAGAGGTGCTGAGTCTTGGCTCCTTTTCCTGCTGCTGGAGACCAGCTCTGTGGTGGGCCCGAGGTGGGGGATGTTGGGCAGGGGCATGGAGTGTGCTACCCAAGGGGGGGAGGTGAGGAAGCGGGTAGGAAGGACACAAACGTAGGCTCACGGAGAGGGCAGGGGGCGAACTGGCCCTGAAAGAGCAGTGAGACGGACGGACGCAGGACTCTGGAGCCTTAGTGAAGGGACGTCCTCAAGCCTGCCTGAGTTGCTGAGCACAGACCAGGACTTGCAGTTTGGAGAGCAGGATAGGGTGGGAGGGCAAGAAGAGGGCAGGATGAGGCTGTAACTCTGGGGTCTACAGTTTGGGATCTCTCATGGGTTATGTTCTTCCAGCTCTTTTCTGGTCCATGGAGAACCTGCAATGGGCCGACATTTCCACCATCTGGAGCCAGGAAGGATTTCTTGGAAGAGGAGAACTCTGGGGCTCCGAAGGCATCTCCCCGCCTCTCCATCCCATCCCCTTCTCCCACTCCAAACACCAATCTGGGGTGGGCTAACCAGACTTTTATAAAAAAATATATATATATATATAGAGTTTGTTAAGGAGCCCTGTGTCAGGCTGATAGGAGAAAAAACAAGAGGGAGAGAGCCAGGGAAGCCAGGAGAATGCAGAGCTCAAATGAGAACCAAGATAAAGCAATTACTTGATCAATACGGGTGAAATTGAGTAATCTAGCAGATCAATACCATGGGCAGGAGGCTGGTGGGGGGGCACTCCCTGCTCTCAGCCCCCTCCCCTGCTAACCCCCAATGCCCTCCCCTCCTCCTCTTCTCCCCCCACCACCTGCTTCTCCTCCGGAATTCATCTCTAAGTCTGCCTTCCATCTCAGCCTCCCCACTTGGGCCCCAAAATATCACCCCCTGACCCTCCTGACCCCCACCCTGCACTTAGGCTTTCACCTCCACCAATGACTCCCTCTCCATCTCCTCTCATCTTCCCCTCTCCCCTTCCTTCCCTTCCCAAATGTATCCTTTCTGGGGTGATGCTTCCTCTCTCTTTCCCCATCCCTCACCTCTCTCCTGCACTGGGAGCTACAGCTCAAGCCAGAGGGAAAGAGCCAGCTGCCCACAGGCGTGTCCCGGTGCAGACATGGGGAGGTGATGTCACTCCCCCACCCCCACCCCCAGACAGGAACTTTCTGAGGACAAGAACTAGGGGTTGGCAGAGACCAAGTCTTCCCCCATCAGCAGCCCTGACTGGAGATGGATTTGTGTCTCTTATTTCCCTCTGTTATTGGTAATAAAATATAATTACTCTGTTTACAGGGCACTCTTTGTGTACTAGGCACTGAGCTGGATGCTGGGGCAGGGAGCTGGGAGGAGGACACTGGCTCCTGTCCACAAAGGTGGTGGTGCAGGTGCTGACAGTGAAGGGCACTTGTCCGACTGGAGATGTCCATGTCCAGAGGGGTATCTTGCAGCTCTGATTATTTTCAGGAGGAGAATGAGGGAGGGTGAGAATTTCCCCAGTATTGCGGGAACACCTGAGTTCCTGCCTGCCCGAGTCTGTACTGAAAATTCTGTGACAGCTAGAAAAGTTGCAGCTTGCTAGGGGATGAAAAGAAATGCCCTGGCATTGTGGAACGAGTCCTGGAAGGAGAGTCAGAGCTGCCTAATTTAACCCTCTTCCTTCACTGCTAGATTGGAAGCTCCTGGTGAGTACAAGTGTATAAGGACAGGACTGGCATCCAGCAGGCCCTCAGGAAATGCTAGTGGAATATGGAATGACTTTAACCCTTGCCTTAGCCTGCCTTATATCTCAGCTCATTATGCTGGCTCATTTCCCCCACTAAACTGTGAGCCCTGAGAGTGCAGGGGCCAACTCTGTCTCCTAGCACACTGCCTGGCATCCAGCAGCCAGCCAATAAATTGTTTCATGAATGAATGAATGAATGAATGAATGAATGTAGGTATGACTTGGGTCCTTACCACACTCTGCTTCCATTTTCTTTTAAACTTCCCCTCTCTGGCCTTGGCGTGGTTCCAGAGGATCTCTGAACATGAATGATTCCACAAGGAGGCCCTTAGAGAAGTCAGGGGCTTCTTTAAAGCATCTCAGTCCCTCTCCCCCATCCTTCCAGGCTCTGGGTATCATCCCCTGGAGGCAGAGATGTGTTTGAGGAAAAACATGGACTTTGGAGTCCAGATCTGTGGGCGAGTCCTGGCTGGATGACTCAGCAGTTGTGTTGACTTTGGACAATTCACTTAACTTCTTGGAACTTTGTTTTCTTCATCTGCAAAATGGGGATAACAGTAGCAGTTTCTGCAGAAGTTAATTTTGTGGATCAATTAAGTTAACCTAGTGACAAGAACATGAGTGTTAGTTGTGATTTT
>PVKY010001687.1:0-30039 GCA_004027775.1 Bradypus variegatus | reverse complement strand
GGGCCTCTGTCTGGCAGAGGAGCCAGCTGCTCCCTTCCTTTTCTGCAGCCGTTGGGTGGGCTCAGCTGGGGCTCAGGGACAGTAAGGACAGCCCCATGCCCGTGAAGCCTGGGAGGTGGGGCCTGGGGACAGCACCCTGAGACACAGCCCTGGGACCCCAGAGGGCACACAGGACAGGGAGAGAGCTTGGGCCGGGAGAATGGGGTTCTGGGTTCTGTCCGTACAGGAACCATGGGCTATGCCAGTGCCACTAGAGGCCTGTCCATCTGTGTGCAGCTGTCCCCA
The DNA here is from genome assembly GCA_004027775.1 of Bradypus variegatus. NCBI lineage: Eukaryota > Metazoa > Chordata > Mammalia > Pilosa > Bradypodidae > Bradypus > Bradypus variegatus. The sequence goes on along the minus strand of PVKY010001687.1, from coordinate 29,754 downwards.
AGAGATCCTGCACTCCATCAGCCCCACGCATCCTAGTGCCGAAGAGCCATCTGCTCTTCCCAATCCACTGTGCCCACCCAGCTGCAGGGTGCCAGCAGCTGAGGCCCTGGAAACTTCCAGGCAGCCGCGTGTTCCCCAATGGGGGGGGGTGACTTTTGACAGTGACTCTCTTGTTGGGGGCTAAGGCAGCTGGTGACTGGAAGCTGAAGCCAATGCTCACTTACCAAAAGTCCTAGGGCCCTTAAGAGTGATGTGACATCTACTCTGCCCGTGCTCACAAAGCCTGGGCAGCACCACGTCTGCTTACAACCTGGTTTACTGAATAGCTGAAGCCCACTGCTGAGACTTACTGCTCAGAGAAAAGACTCCTTTCGGAATATGACTGCTTGCTGACAAGGCATCTGGTCACCCAACAGCTCTGATGAGGAGGAAAATGAGATGAATGTTGTTTTCGTGCCTCTAACGCAACACCCATTCCACAGCCCACGGATCAAGGAGTGATTTCAGCTTTCAAATTGTTTTATTGAAGAAATGCATTTCATAAAGCTATAGCTGCCATGGATAGAGATTCCTTGGACGGATCTGGGCAAAGTAAATTGAAAACCTTTTGGAAAGGACTCACCACGCTAGATGCCATTGAGAATATTCATGATTCATGGGAGGAGGTCAAAATATCCACAGGAACAGGAATTTGGAAGAAATTGATTGCAACCCCCACAGGTGACTTTGAGGGGTCAAGTGTTCAGTAGAGGAAGTAACTACAGATGTGGTGGAAACAGCAAGAGAACTAGAATTAGAAGTGGGGCCTGAAGATGTGACTGAATTGCCACAATCTCGTGATAAAACTTGAACGGATGAAGAGTTGCTTCTTATGGATTGTGCCAGTTTGAATGTATTATGTCCCCCAGAAACAGCCATACTCTTTGATGCAGTCTTGTGGGGCAGACATTTTAGTACTGATTAGATTGGAATTCTTTGAGCGTTTCCATGGAGATTCAACCCACCCAACTGTAGGTGATAACTCTGATGAGATAATTTCCATGGAGGTGTGGCCCTGCTCATTCAGCATGGCCCTTGGTTAGTTCACTGGAGCACTATATAAGCTCAGACAGAAGGAGTGAGCTTGCTACAGCCAAGAGGGACACTCTGAAGAATGCACAGAAGCTGAGAGAGCAACTGTGGATGAGAGACAGCTTGAAGACGGCCGTTGAAAGCAGACTTTTGCTCCAGAGAAGCTGAGAGGACAAACGCCCCAGAGCAACTGAGTGTGACATTTTTGAGGAACTGCAGCCTAGAGAGGAACATCCTGGGAGAAAGCCAGTTTGAATCCAGAACCTTGGAACACGCCAGCCATGTGCCTTCCCAGCTAACAGAGGATTTCCAGACTCCATTGGCCATCTTCCAGTGAAGGTACCTGATTGCTGATGTGTTACCTTGGACACTTTATGGCCTTAAGACTGTAACTGTGTAAACAAATAAACTTCCTTTTATAAAAGCCAATCCATCTCTGGTGTTCTGCATTCCAGCAGCATTAGCAAACTAGAACAGGGATGAACAAAGAAAATGGTTTCTTGCGATGGAATCCACTCCTGGTGAAGATGCTGTGAGCAATGCTGAAAAGACAGCAAAGGAGTTGGAATATTACATAAACTTAGTTGATAAACAGTGACAGGGTTTGAGAAGTCTGGCTCCAATTTTGAAAGAAATTTTACTGTGGGTAAATGCTATCAAACAGCTCCACAAGAGAAATCTTTCATGAAAGGAAGAGTCGACCGATGCAGCAAACTTCCTCGTTGTCTTTTTTTAAGAACTCGCCACAGCCACCCCAGCCTTCGGCAGCCACCACCCCCAGTCAGCAGCTGACATGGGGGCGAGACCTCCACCTGCAAAAAGGTCACAACTCGCTGAAGGTGCAGATGCTGGCTAGCATTTTTAGCAATAAAACATTTTTAAATTAAACTATGTAAACTTATTTTTAGACATAATGTTATTGCACACTTAATAGACTTCAGTACAGTGTAAACATAACTTTTATACACATGGGGAAACCAAAAAATTCACTGTGATAGTCACTTCATTGCAGTGGTCTGGACCTGATGTGTGCTTCTATTAAGTTGTCACCCAGGGACTTTGTAAAACCAGGTAAATAAACAGCAGACAGAATAATCTTGGAAACAGCAAAGAGAGAAACCCGTTCTCCCACAATGGGGCTCAGAAATTCCCAAGCTGGGATATGCCAGGCGTAGCAATTACAAGTGCTGGCGGCACAGGGCTCCTCTGTGCCCCACCCCTCCACTGGATGATTTGCCTTCACCCTGCCCACCCACATCTTTGAAAATGACCCCTTTGTTAAACGCTTCTCAGTTACTTAGGGAAGCATTTTCTTTCTTTTTCTTTTCTTCTTCCTTTTTGCCACAGGCTAGAACCTCCAGTACAATGGTGTCTTTTTCCTGATCTTAGGGAGAAAGCATTCAGTCTTTCACCATTAAATATGATGTTAGCTATGGGTTTTTCTTAGATGCCCTTTATCAGATTAAATACATCCTCTTCAATTTTCTGGAAGAATTTCCACTATGCTTTTTTACTTAAATAAGTAGAATTCCCCAGTGAAGCCATCTGGGCCTGGAGTTTATTTTTTAAGAAGAATTTTAAACTGAAAATTAAATGTCTTTCTTTGATATAGGGCTATTCAGGTTATCTGTTTCTTCTTGGGTGAACCTTGGTGGTTTGTGTCAAGATTTGTCCATTTTGCCAAGATTGCCAAATTTATCGGCACAAAGCTGTTCCTAATATTCTCTCATTATCCATTCAATTTCTGTAGAATCTGTAGTGATGACATCTTTCTCATTCCTGATATTGGTAATCTGTTTCTTCTCTCTTTTCTTCCTTATTAGTTTGGCTATCAATCTTTTCCCCCAAAAAAGTGCCTTTGGCTTCATTGATGTTCCAGTTTGCTAGAACATCACCATTATGCAAAATACCAGAAATGGATTGGTTTTTATAAAGAGGATTTATTAGGTTACAAATTTACAATCCTAAGATCATAAGTGTCCAAACTAAGGCATCAACAAAAGGGTACCTTCACTGAAGAAAGAACACCTACATCAGCTGGGAAGGCACATGGCTAGTGTCTGCTGGTCCTTTGCTCCCAGTTTGTTTCAAAATCGCTTTCTCCAAAATGTCTCTGGGCTTTTGTCTTAGCTTCTCTCAGCTCTCTGCTTGGTTCTCCTGGAGCATTTCTCTCTAAGCAGCTGGGAGTCCTCTCTTAGCTTCTTTGGGGCAAACTCTGGGCTTCATCTCTTAGCTTAGGATCTCCAAATGTCCTTTTGCCTGCATCTCCAAGCATCTCCAAGCATCTTGGTCTGTGTCAACTCTTAGCTTCTCCCAGGGACAAACTCTGGATTATATGGTTAGCTTTCTTGCAAAATGGCTCTCTCAGTGCCTCACAGCTCCTTCTTTCTGTGAGCTCTCTTAAAAGACTCCAGTGATCTAATTAAGACCCACCCTGAATGGGCAGGACCATATCTCCATGGAAAGAATCTAAATCAAAAGGTCTCACCCACTGTTGAGTTAGTCACTTCTCCATGGAAACACTCAATCAAAAGATTCCATCCTAATCAAAAGACTCACAAGTCTGCCCCCACAAGATTGCATTAAACAACAAGGCTTTTCTGGAGTACATAATATATCCAAACCAACACAATGATTTTCTGTATTATTTTCCTGTTTTCTATTTCACTAATTCCTGCTCTGATTATTGGTATCCCCATTTTTCTTACTTTGGGTTTATTAGCTCTTCTTTTCCTAGTTTCTTAAGATGGAAGCTGAGGTCACTGCTGTGAGACCATTGTTCTTTACTGATATCGGTGTTAATGCTATGAGTTTCCTTCTCAATACTGCATTAGCTGCATGTCTCAAACTTTTATATGTTGTGTTTTTAAATTCAATTTTATTGATATATATTCACAAACCACACAATCATCCACAGTGAACAATCAGTTGTTCACAGTACCATTATATAGTTGTACATTCATCACCTCAATCAATTTTTGAACATTTTCATTACCACACAAAAAGAATACAAATTAAAATAAAAAATAACACCCACAACATCCCATTCCCCCATCCCTCCCTATTATTCATTTACCTTTTGTCCTCATTTTTCTACTCATCTGTCCATACACTGGATAAAGGGAGTGTGAGCCACAAGGTTTTCACAATCACATGATCACACAGTGTAAACTATATAGTTATACAGTCATCTTTAAGAATCAAGGCTACTGGGTTGCAGTCCCACAGTTTCAGGTATTTCCTTCTAGCTATTCCTATACACTAAAAACTAAAAAGGGGTATCTATAAAATGCATAAGAATAACCTCCAGAATGACTTCTTGACTCCATTTGAAATCTCTCAACTACTGAAACTTTATTTTGTTTAATTTCTCTTCCCCCTTTTGGTCAGGAAGGCTTTCTGAATTCCATGATGCCAGGACCAGGCTCATCCCTGTGAGTCATGTCCCATGTTGCCAGGGAGATTTATATCCCACATGGGGGGACAGCAGTGAGTTTACCTGCCAAGGTGGCTTAGACAGAGAGGCCATGTCTGAGTAACAAAAGAGGTTTTCTGGGGGTGACTCAAGCACAATTATAAGTAGGCTTAGCCTCTCCTTTGCAGTAACAAGAGAAGCCAAAGTTTCAAAACACAGTTAATATCATCTTCTACCCTTTAGTCCAATCTACCCCAATCTCAACCACGTCCATTTCATTCATATTTCCAACTGAAGTCTGATCTCCTTTTCAGCCTCTTTAACAGTTGCTGCACAGGGCAATGCCAACACTCACAGCTTCCAAACTCGGCTCTGAGGCCCAGGTGCCACACAGACACCCAAAGCTCGAGGGACCGGCCACGTCACACAGAAACAGCTCAGCATCTCAGAATTTAGAAATAACTGTTACAAATCATTAATAGATGTTTCTGTTCTGAGAACTTACAATCTAGGAACCTTTATAATAAACCTTCCCTCTGATAACCCATACCCCCAGATTCAATCCTCAGAGTTTGCACATTATTGTTAGTCCATATTAGTTAGGCATTATATCTTTCTTTTCCTTTCTGGCTTATTTCACTCTACCTACTGTCCTCAAGGTCCATTCTCTTAGTTGCAAAACTACTTCATTTCTTTTTGCTGCCACTCAATATTCCATTGCATGTACACACCACAGTTCACCATTTGGTTTATCAGTCAATGTACCCTTAGGCCACCTCCAGCCATTGCAAATCATGAATACTGCCCCACAAACACCAGTGTGCAAATGTCCAGTTGTGTCCCAGCTCTCAGTTCCTCCCAGTATACACTGATAACAGGGTTTCAGAACCATATCACAACCCCATACTTAGTTCCTGCAGAACCACCACACTGCCCTCCAGATGGGCTGCACCATTCTAATTCCCCACCAACAGGGAATAGGTAATCCCTCTCTCCACATTTTCTCCAGTGCTTGCATCCCTCTTTATTTTTTAAACACTTTTATTCACTCACCATACATACCATCCTAAGTAAACAATGATTCACAGTATAATCACATAATTATGCATTTACCACCACAATCTATATGAGGATATTTCTATTTCTCCTACAAAGAAATAGGAAGAGGAGAAAAAAATGACTAAAATAATAAAAGATAGAAGGAAAATGAAAATAAAATAAAATACAATGAAAGGGTCAGACAACAACACCAACATCAGGAATCCCATATCACTCCCTTGTATTCCCCTCTTATAGACCTTCAAGCTTTGGCATATTTCCTTTGTTACAATTAATGGAAGCATATTAAAATGTTACTGTTAAATATGGACTCTAGTTAGCACTGATTGTATTTTTTCCCCTATGCCATCCAGTTTTCAGCACCTTGCAATGTTGACATTCATTTGTTCTCCCTCAGGTAAAAACATTCTTACATTAGTGCACTTCATCACCATCACTGACCACTCTACATTTCACTAAGTTATACAATCCCAATCTTTATCTTGTATCTTTCTTTCTGGTATCATACATGCCCCTAGCCTTCCTCTGTCACCCATGCTCACACTCAACTTTGTTCAGAGTTCTTATAATATTGTGCTACCCTCACACAATATTGTGCTATTTCTGGATCTATACAATCCTGTTGAACATTCTGTAGACCTTCAGCATCAGATGCCTGATCTCTACCCTCTTTCTATCTTATGAAAACCTGTGTTCTCAGCTTTAACTCTCCAAGTTTGCTCATTGATGTTAGTTCATATTAGGGAGACCATAAAGTATTTGTCCTTTTGTTTCTGGCTAATTTCATTCAACGTAATGTCTACTGTCTACCATTTTGTCTTTTGGATTTTGTATATCATATCATATTCTATTTTTATTTTTTCTCTTTTACCTTTACTAATAGTCTTCATTTCTACACACTTCTCCAAACCTCTCCTGTCTTTTCCTATTTGTCTGTAGTGCCCCCTTTAGTATTTCTTGTAGAGCAGGTATCTTGTTCACAAACTCTCTTAGTGTCTGTTTGTCTGAGAATATTTTAAACTCTCCCTCATTTTTGAAGGACAGTTTTGCTGGATTTAGAATTCTTGGTTGAAAGTTTTTCTCTTTCAGTATCTGAAATATATCATACCACTGCCTTCTTGCCTACATGGTTTCTACTGAGAAATCCACACATAGTCTTATTGAGCTTCCTTGAAATGTGATGGATTGCTTTTCTCTTGCTTTTCTCAGAATTTTCTCTTTGTCTTTGACATTTGATAATCTGATTATTAAGTGTCTTGGTGTAGGTCTATTTGGATCTATTCTGTTTGGGGTACACTGCACTTCTTGGGTCTGTAATTTTATGTCTTTCATAAAAGATGGGAAATTTTCAGTGATTATTTCATCCATTATTATTTCTGCCCCCTTTTCCCTTCTCTTCACCTTCTGGGACACCCATGACATGTATATTCATGTGCTTCATGTTGTCCTTCAGTTCCCTGAGACTCTGCTCATATTTTTCCATTATTTTCCCTATCTGTTCTTTTGTGTGTGGGATTTCAGTGTCCTGTTCTCTAGTTCCTGGATCCTTTATTCTTCCTCTTCAATTCTGCTGTTTTTTGTCTCTGTTGTGTTTTTCATCTCTTGCATTGTGCCTTTCATTCCCATAAATGGTGCCAATTGTTTTTTCACACTTTTTAGATCTTCATTATGTTCACCCAATGTCTCTTTATATCCTTCATCTCTCTCACTATATCTTCCCTCAAGCCATTGATTTGATTTTTTTTGTTGATTTAGCATATTTGTTTAAAGATCTTTAATTAGTTCTTTCAGTTCCTGTATCTCAGTTGAAGTGTAAATTTGCTCCTTTGATTGGGCCATATCTTCATTTTTCCTAATGTGACTTATAGTTTTTTGTTGTGCAGGCATCTGGTTTCCTTGATTACACCAATCAGATTTTTCCAGACCATATGTGCCCTGGTCTCAGGAGGAGGCTGTATTCAGTATCAGGTTTCCCTGAGGCTGAGACCCAGAAGATTGTCAGACTTTCCTGTGAGGTCTCTAGACTCTGTGCTTTTCATGGCCTGCCCAGCAGGTGGTACTTGTCAGCCTGCAGCTCCCTGATGGTGTAAAAAGCCCGTGTCCCAGTCCGGAGCTGATGAGTGTCAAAAGCCAAGCTTAAATTGTTTCTTGTTTGTTTGTTTTTTTTCCCCAAGCCTGGGGTCTGAATTCTCTGAGGGAGGGCAGCCACTTGAGCTTGGTACCTGGTTCTCTGTGCACTTTTTCTTGTTAGAACACAGCCTGTTTCCAGTATTCTGAGCTCAGCTGTCTCCAAAAGCCTCTGTTTTTATTTATTTATTATTTTTTCCCATCATTCCTATCTCTTCTCTGCTGGAAGAAGCCTCTGGGTTCCTTTCCTGCATGCTCTGGGTTTATCTGTGCTCATAGCTTGTATTCAGTAGCCCAAATTAATTAACTAAAACCACAGTTGGAGTTGGTTGAGCTATCTTCCCTTCCTCTTCGTAGACTGCTTCTTTTTCCCACTGGAAAGTGTTTCCACTCAGCCTGCCATGCCGGTGGGGGAGGGGCACCAGCACCACAGTTTTAGGAGCTTTACTTACCATTCCAGGCTGTGATCTCAGCTGTTCCACCCATTCCAGGCCAGTGTATGATGTGTGTCTGGTCACACATGTCCCCCAACAATTGTTCCAGACTATTTACTAGTTGTTCCTGGCTTTACTAGTTGCTCTAACTAAATTCCACACCTCTTTGTGCATTTTGAAGCTCTGTTACTGGGTGCATAAACATTTAGGATTGTTATGTTCTCTCAATGAATCAACCCATTCATAATTATGAAATAACCCTCTTTATCCCTTTATTTAAAATTTGCTCCTAATATAGTCATTACAGCTTTCGTATGATTAGAATTAGTCTATTATGTCTTTTTCTACCCCTTTCCCTTTAACTTATTTGTGTCTTTATATTTAAAGTGTGTTTCTTTTAGGTGGTATATAGTTAGGGCTCACTTTTTTCATCTAATCTGACAAACTCTCCTTTTAAAAGAGGTGTTTAGACCATCTCCATTTAGTGTGGCTATTGCTATGTCTGCGAATAAATCTGCCATCTTGCTCTTTGTTTTCTGTTTGCCCCATCTGTTCTTTGTTCCCCCTTTCTCTTTTTCCTCCATCTTTTTGATTGAAATTCTATTTTATTTTTTGGCTTTTTATTTATGACTCTTCAATATGCTATTTTGGTGGTTATTTTACTGTTTATAGTATACATATTACATTTATCACAGTCCACCTTCAAATGATGTTATACCACCTCACATAGAAAAACCTTCCAATAATACATTTTCATTTCTCTCCTTCTGGCCTTTATGTTACTGTTGTTACAGATTTTCCTCAATATCTGTTATAGCCTCCCACATTACAATATTTTTTGTTTTAAACCATTGATTATCTTTAGGAGAAATTTAAATAATAATAAAAAATCTTTACATTTACCCATGTAGTTACCATTTCTGGTGCCCTTCATTCCTTTATGTAGATACAGATTTCCATCTGGGATCATTTTCCTTCTGCCTGAAGGACTTTAACATTTCTTATAGTGCAAAGCTGCTGGGGATTAATTCTTTTCAACTTTTGCATGTCTGAAAGTATTTCACCTTCACTTTTGAAACATAGTTTCAATGGGCAGGGAATTCTACGTTGGCAGATTTTTTATTCTTTTAGTCTCCTAGCAATCTTCTAGCTTGTATTGTTTCTGACAAGAAATCTCCTTTCTTCTCTATCTTTGTTCTTCTGACTGGAATGTGTATCTTTTTTTGAGTTGCTTTTCCTGTTTTCTCTTTATCACTAGTTTTAAGCAATATGATTATGGTATGCCTTACTGTGGCTTTTTCATGTTCTTGTGCTTGAACTTTGTTGAGATTTTTATGTGGGTTTATAGTTTTCATCAAATTTGGGAAGTTTTCAGCTAATAATTCTTCAAAAAATTTTAATGCAACTCCCCCTCTTTGGGGGACTCCAATTACATAAACATTAAGCTGCTTGAAGTTGTCTGCATCTCACTGATGACTTCCCCCCCCCAATCTTCTTTCTCTGTGTTTCATTGGGATAATTTCCCTTGCTATGTCTTCAAATGCATTACCCTTTTATTTTGCAGTGTCTAATCTGCTGTTACTCCATCTAATGTATTTTTCATCTCAGATATTACAGTGTCACCTCTAGAAGTTCAATTTAGTTCTTTTTATACATATTTCATGCCTCTTAACTTGTTCAATCTTCCCTCAAGTTTCATAAACATATGGAATACAGATATAATAGCCCTTTTAATGTCCTTGTCTACTAATTTTATCATCTGTGTTGCTTTGACTGATTGATTTCTCACTTCATTATGGGTTGTATATTCTTGCTTCTTTTCATGTCTGGTAATTTTTTATTGGATACCAGGCATTGTTTGTTTTACTGCATTGGATGTTGGATATGCTTGTCTTTCTATAAATATTTTTGAGCTTTGTCTTGGGATGCAGTTAAGTTACTTGGTAACAGTGCAATTCTTTCCAATCTTGTTTTTAAGCTTTGTTAGGCAAAACCAGAGCAGTCTTTAGTCTATAACTAACATTTCCCCAGCTGCTATGCCAGGATGCTCTGGGTGCTCTGTCTGATGCTTCTTGTGCAATATAAGGCATTCCACTCTGGCTGGTGGGAGTAGGTGCTATTCCTGGTCCTGGGTGGTCTCCTGGGATTGTCTCCTCGAACCCTTTCAGAAGCTCCTTCTCCCACGTTGCATACATTACTCACACCCACGCACTGAGCAGTTCTCAGCTGGACACTCTGGGGGGCTGTGTGCAATCCTCTCTCTCCCAGCCCCCCCCCCATGAGGACCCCAGCTACGTTCGCCTCCCAGGATTCCCGTATCCAGCTCAGCCCAGGTTGTCTGCCAGGCTCTGCTGGTCGCCCTCCTTAAGCCGGGGCAGTCAGTTGGGGCGATCAACCTTGCTCATTTCCCACTTCTCGGGGGTTACTGCCCTCCATTATCTAATGCCCAATGTCTTGAGAACCATTGTTTCATATATTTTTTTATAGTGTTCTTGTTTTTCCAAGTGGGAGGGTAACTTTGGCCATTTTTACTCCATTTTGGTCAGAAATGAAAGCCCCATTCCATCTTTTTTAACCTTCAAATTGAGTATTATTTTTGTTATTGTCTTATACATCCAATGACAAGTTAGACCAATGTTTCTGAAATTGTGGTCCTGGAACCTTAGGAGACCCAAGACCCTGGCAAGAAATCCACAAAATCAAAAGTATTTTCCAAAGAATATTATGGTATTATTTGCCTTTTCACTCTCATTCTCTCCTGAGTGTATAGGAGAGTTTTCATAGCCTATGAGTGGTTAACAACTGACTAGAAAAGCATGTATGAGAATCCACCTTTATCCTTTTAAGCCAGTCATTAAAAGATTTTCCAAAAAGTGTCAAACAATCCCTCTATTCTCACTCATTTTGGAAAATATCATGATTTTTTTCATTTAAGATGTTATTTGTGAATCCCTGCCTCAATTAAGATGACAGAATGCGACCCCCCAGGGCTCTGTCTCCCACAGAAGCTTTCAACAGCATAACTGGCAGAAAAACTTTTCTCAAAGCTCCAGGAAACAGTTAAAGGGCTGCAGAAACAACAAGCGCCAAATCAAGAAAAGGCATCTTAAAAGATGGTGGGCTCTCCTGCCACCCTCACCAGCCCCTCCTCCATCCTCTCGCTGGCTCAGAGGGGTGCAGGAGCATGGCTGTGTATGCTATTGAAGTTAAATTGGTTTCAAACCAAATGATATTATAGATTCAGGATATTAAGTTTAAGCCCCTTGGCAGCCACAAAGAAAACACCAGAAGATATATGCAAGTTCAGAGACAGAAAGTAGAGTGCAGGTTATCAGGGGCAGGGGGCAGGGACAATGGGAACATAATGCAGAATGGGTATCGGGTTTTTGTTTGGAAGGAAAGAAAGTTCTAGTAATGGACGGTCGGGGGTTGCGCACTGCAACATCGTGAATGTGATCAATCCCGCTGCATGGCTGCTTGGGAGGAGTCCAGATGAGATTTCTGTTGTATGTATGTTCCCACACTTAAAAAGAAGACAATGGAAAGAGCAACTAAAAAGAGATAATGACAATTAAAAGTAATACATGATCCTGGACAGGATCCAAGCATGGGGGAGAAAAGGCTCAAAAGGACATTATTGGGACATGACAAAAAGTTGGAATATAGAATGCAAGCTTTACAGAAATGCTAACTTCCTTGAACCTGGCACTTAAGATGATTGCGTAAGTGAATATCTTTGTTCATAGGAGATGTTCTTGGAAGTATTAAGGGTTCAAGGAGTGTGACATGTGCAACCTGCCCCCAGATGTTCAGACAGTAGATAGATAGATGGGTAGGTAGCTAGAATATTACCACAAAGGTGGCAAAATATTAAAATTGGTGGATCTGGGTATCTGGGGTGAGATATGTCATAGTTCTCTGTGTGGTTTGTATTATTTTTGCAACTGTCCTCTACATTTGAAGTTATTTCAAAATAAAAAGTGTAAAAAATGTTATTTGTGCTATTTGGATTTATTTTTATTTCAAAATCTTTAATTTCTAATATGATAAATAGACAGTCCATATAATCAAAGCTATTTGGGACTCTAAGTAAACTTTAAGACCATAAAATTATCCTGAAACCAAAGATTTGAGAACACCTGGCTTAGACAAACCCACATACTCTCTCATCCGTCTGTTCACTGCTCCTTCTTGCATGTCAGACATTCCCTCTAACATTATTTTCTTTTTCCCTAAAGTAAATCTTTAGATGTATCTTTAGTGAGAATCTCTCGGTGTTATATCGTTACAGAGTTTGCCTGAAAAATGTCTTATTTCACCTTATTTGCTTTTTTAATCTTGTTCTTGTTATGGTAAAATATTCATAACATAAAGTTTCCCATTTTAACCATTTAGAATGTACAATTCAGTGGTGTTACATATATTCACAATTGTGCAACCATCACCATTATCTGGTTCCAGAACTTTTTCATCACCCCAAATGCAAACCCCAGATCCATCAGGCAGTCATTCTCCATTTGCCCCTCCTTCCAGCCTCCGAAAATTCTCTTTTCAAATAACAGCATTACTGAGAAATAATTTACATGCTATACAATTTGCCCCTTTAAAATGTATGTTTTCAGTATATTCACAGAGTGGTGAAACCCCCACCACAATCAACTTTAGCACATTTTCATCCTCCCCACCCAGAAAAGACCCTGTACAGATTAGCAGTCACATTCTGCCCCCCAGCCCTAGAGAGCCACTAATCTACTCATGCCTCCACGGACTTACCTATTCTGGGCATTTCACATAAATGGAATCATACATGTGATAGTTTTGAATGGCTTCTTTCACTTAGCATAATGGTTTCAAGGTTCATCCATGTTGTCATTACTCCATTCCTTTCTACAGCCCAAAATATCCCATTGTACGGATATATCCCATTTTGTTTATCCATTCATCACTGACGGACACTTGGGTTGTTTCCACTTTTTTGGCAATTATGAATAATGCTTCCATGAACATTTATGTGCAAGTTTTTGTGCGGATCTATATTTTCATTTCTCTTGGGGATATACTTAGGAAAGGAATTGCTGGATGATAATGGAAACTCTATATTTAACCTTTTGAGGCACTTCCAGACTATTTTTCAGAGCAGCTTCAGCATTTTACATTTTCATAGCAGTGTGGTTTCTCCACATCCTTGCCAGTATCTGTAGTTATTTTATAGCCATCCTAGTGGGTGTGAAGTGGTGTCTAATTGTGGTTTCAACTTGCATTTCCCTGATGGATAGTGACGTTGAGCATCTTTTCATGTGCTTAATGGCCATTTGTATATCTTCTCTGAAGAAATCATTCAGATACTTTGACCGTTTTAAAATTAGAGTGTTTGTACTTTTGTTATTGAGCTGTAAATGTTCTTTATGCATTCTAGATACAAGTCCCTTATCCGATATATATTTTGCAATATTTTCTCTCATTTCATGGATGTTCTTTTCACCTTTTTTAAGGTGTCCTTTAATGCACAAAAATTTTTAATTTCAATGAAGTCCAGTTGAGCTAATTTTATTTTGGTTGCTTGTGCTTTTGGTCTCATATCTAAGAAACCAGGATCAAATCTAAGGTCACAAACATTTATGCCTAAGTTTTCTTCCAAGAACTTAATAGTTTTAAATCTCAAATTTTGGTCTTTGATCCAGTTTATTTTTTTGTATATGGTGTGAGGTAAGGATCCAGCTTCATTCTTTTGCAAATGGCTGTCCGTTTGGCCCTGCACCATTTATTGAAGAAACTATTCTTTTCCCCATCACGGCACACTTGTCCAGGATCAATTGACCATAGATGTGAGAGTTTATTCCTGGACTCTCAGTCCCATTCCATTGGTCTATATGTCTATTCTTATGCCAGTGCCACACTATTTGTTTTTATTTTTTTTAATTAGAGAAGTTGTAGATTTACAGAAAAATCATGCATAAAATACAGAGTTCCCATATACCACCTTATTATTAACACCTTGCATTAGTGTGGTACATTTATTACAGTTAATGAAAGAATATTTTAATAAGTATACTATTAACTACCGTCCATTTTTTACAATAGGGCTTACTGTGTTGCACAGTCCTATGGGTTTTTAAAAGTTTTATTCTAGAAACATATATACAAGCTAAAATTTCCCCCTTTCAACCACATTCAAATATACAATCCAGTGCTATTAATTATGTTCACAATGTTGTGTTACCACCACCACCATCCATTACCAAAACTTCCCCAACAACCCAAAATTGTGCAGAAGTTTGGTACAATTTAAGCATTAATTTCCCATTCACTATCCTCTGCCCAGGCCCTCGTATTACCTATAATCTAGTTTCTGACTCTATGAATTTACTTATTTAATTATTTCATATTGATGAGATCATACAATATCTATCATTTTGTGCCTGGCTTATTTCACTCAACATGATGTCGTCACGTTTCATCCATGCTGTCGTACGCATCAGGACTTCTTCCTGTTTTAGTTTGCTAAGCAGGTGAAATGCAATACACCAGAAATGGGGTGGCTCTTACAATGGGCAAAACTTACAAGTTTACAGTTCTGAGGTCGTAAAAATCTCCAAATCAAGGCATCAAGAGGATAATACCTTCTTCCTGAATACCGGCTGCCGGTGAACTGGGGCTCCTCTGTCACATGGGAAGCACAGGGCGCATCGCGTGGGAAGCACATGGCAGGAAGCATGTGGCGCGTCTCGTGGGAAGCACATGGCAGGAAGCATGTGGCGCATCGCGTGGGAAGCACATGGCAGGAAGCATGTGGCACGTCTCGTGGGAAGCACATGGCACATCGCGTGGGAAGCACATGGAACGTCGCGTGGGAAGCACATGGCAGGAAGCACGTGGTGCATCGCGTGGGAAGCACATGGCAGAAAGCACGTGGCGCATCGCGTGGAAAGCACATGGCAGGAAGCATGTGGAGCGTCACGTGGGAAGCACGTGACACATCTCCCCTGGGTTTTGTTGCTTCCAGCTTCTGGCCTCAGAGGTTTCCTCTCTGAGCTTCTGCATGTTTCTCTCTTTTAGCTTCTGTCTCTCTAAGCTTCTGCAGGGCTTTTTTCTGTGAAATTCTCTCTGTGTTTTATCCTCTTATAAAGGGCTCCAGTAAGAGGATTAAGACCCACCCTGGGGCAGCCTCAACTGACATAACCTAATCAAAAGGTACCACCCACAATAGGTCTGCACCCATGGGAATGGATTAAAAGGACATGATCTTTGCTGGGTTAATAACAGCTTCAAACCATCACTATTCCTTTCCACCGCTGAATAATATTCCATTGCACACATTTACCACGTTTAGTTTATCCAGTCATCTATTGGTGGACACTTGGGTTGCTTCCACATTTTGGCTGTTGTGAATATTGCTGCTATGTACATTGGTGTAAAACATCTCTTTGAGTCCTGTTTTAATTCTTTTGGATATATATCTAGAAGTGGGATTGCTGGGTCACATGGTACTTCTATGTTTAACTTTCTGAGGAATGGCCAAACTTTTCCACAGTGGCTGCACCATTTTACATTCCCACCAACAATAAATGAGGGCTACTATTTCTCCACATCCTCACCAACACTTATTTTCCATTTTTCTTAATAGTAGTCATCATAGTCAGTGTGAAGTGGTATCTTGTCATAGTTTTGATTTTCACTTCTCTTATGGCTAATTATGTTGAGCATGTTTTCATGTGCTTATCGGAAATTTGTGTATTTTCTTTGGAAAAATGTCTATTCAAATCCTTTGCTCACTTTTAAGTTAGGTTGTCTTTTTGTTGTTGAGTGGTAGGAGTTCTTTATATATTCTAGATATTAAGTGTTTGTCAGAAGTACGATTCTAAATATTTTCTTCCATTTGTAGGTTATCTTTTTACTTTCTTGATAATGTCCTCTGATGCACAAAAGTTTTGAATTTGGATGAATATAATTTATCTATTTATTCTTTTGTTGCTCGTGGTTTTCAGTTTAAAATCTAAGAATCTATTGCCTAATCCAAGGTCCTGAAGCTATTTTCCCACTTTTTTCCTAAGATTTTTATAATATTGCTGTTATATTTATGTTGTTAATCCATTCTGTTTGTGAAAAATTTAAGTTCCCCTGCAAATTTGAAGGAGAGCTTTGCTGGATAAAGTATTCTTGGTTGGAAATTTTTCTGTCTCAGAATTTTAAATATGTCATGCCACTGCCTTCTCGCCTCCATGGTGGCCGCTGAGTGGTCACTACTTAGTCTTATGTTGTTTGCTTTGTATGTGGTGAATTGCTTTTCTCTTGCTGCTTTCAGAACTTGCTCCTTCTCTTCAGTATTTGACAGTCTGATCAGAATATGTCTTGGAGTGGGTTTATTTGGATTTATTCCATTTGGAGTTCTCTAGGCATTTATGCTTTGTGTATTTACATTGTGTAGAAAGTTTGGGAAGCTTTCCCCAACAATTTCTTTGAATACTCTTTCTAGAGCTTTACCCTTCTCTTCCCTTCTGGGACACCAATGAGTCTTATATTTGGATGTTTTATTTTATCTATCATATCCCTGAGGTCCATTTCAATTTTTTTCAATTTTTTCCCCATTCTTTCTTTTGTTCTTTCATTTTCCATTCTGTGGTTCTCAAGGTCACTGAGTCATTGTTCAGCTTCCTCTAGTCTTGTACTGTGAGTATCCAGAACCTTTTTAATTTGGTCAACAGTTTTATTTCCATAAGATCATCTATTTTTTTTATTTACTCTTGCAATTTCTTCTTTATGCTCTTCTAGGGTCTTCTTCATGTCCTTTATATCCTGTGCCATGTTCTCATTGTTTGTCTTTAGTTCTTTGATTAATTGCGCCACATACTGTGTCTCCTCTGATCTTTTGATTTGGGTGTTTGGGTTTGGGTTATCCATATCATCTGGTTTTTTCATATGCTTTAAAATTTTCTGTTGTTTTTGACCTATTGGTATTTGCTTTACTTGATAGGGTTCTTTTAGGATATGTAGGATTATTCAAAGACTAATTTGTCAGATCTACAGCTTGGGGGAGCACACTTTATCTAACCAGCAGATGGCATCCGTGAGTCACCTATTCCCCTCAAGTCTGTTCTCCCCAACTTTGTCTTTGTGGTGTGTAGGGGTCTGATTCTTGTGGGGTCTGATTCTTGTGGTGCTGTCTGCCCTGAATGTGGGGCATGTGTCTGAGTGGTTAGGGAGGGAGGCAGCTTTAATAATCAAACTTCCTGGGTGTTCCTGGAGATTTAAGGCTGTTGCAAGAGTCTAACCCTTCATTTCAGTCTTGCCACAGATTATCTCTGCCGGTGACCCACAAGTCTGCATTCTGGTAAGTGTGGATCATTGTGTATAGGATCTCTTGAAGATGGTGACAGTGTGATTGTGAAAACCTTGTGGTTCATACTCCCTTTATCCAGTGTATGGATGGATGAGTAGAAAAATGAGGACAAAAACTAAATGAAAAATAGGGTGAGGGGGTGATTTGGGTGTTCTTTTTTACTTTTGTTCTTTATTCTTATTCTTTCTGGTGTAAGGAAAATGTGCACGCCACCCTAAAGGGAAGTTCTGGGCTGCCAGGCCATGTAGGTGCATTCCCAGCCTGCTGTAAGGATGGCTGTATGGGGCGTTTTAACTTCCCCCTTTTCATACAGCTCCGCCTTCCCAGCTCCAGGACAATTAGCTGTGGGTGCGTGAAAGGCTACTGTCCATGCCCGATATTGTGGTGTGTGTGCATGTTGCTGGAAACACTTCCCGTCGCACTGGGTTTTTTGGCGCAGCTCTGGGCTGTGGCACCAGCACTGGACAGGAGCATTCCCAGCCTGCCAGGAAGATGGCTGCAAGAGGTGTGGTTATTTTCCCCTTTTGTCTCACCTCTGCCTTCTTTGCTCCAAGACGATTAGCAGCGGGTGTGCAAAAGGCTATCTTCCATGCCAGATACTGAGGTGTTCGCACAGCCCTTCCCTGCAGCACTTCACTGTGTGGTTCTTGCTGCTGTATCTGCAGCTGCTTCTTGATTTTTTAAAAAAGAACTAGGCCACCACCAAACGCCAACCCATGGTTTCCCTGCACTGTAGCATGGCTGCCAGATATTCAGCAGGCTAACTCAGTCGTTTGAGAATGCAGACCTCCAGTTACACCAAGTGCATGGTCCCTGTGGATTTAGCAGAACTTGTCCAGCTGGTGCATCACTGGAAGTGGTGTTCTGGGGCACTTTCTGGCTTTTATCTAGTATTTTTCATGGAGGTGTTTTTTTGCCATCTCACCTAGCTGCCATCTTAGGTTCTCCCCATTTTGAATTAATTTTTGTATATGGTGAGACGTAAGGATCCAGATTCATTCTCTTGCATATGGATAGCCAGTTGTCCCCGCACCCTTTGTTGAAGAGTTATTTCTCCCCTTTGCATGTATTTCTCACCCCTGTCAAAAACCATCTGGCCATTAATTGCGTGGCTTTATTTTTCATTTCTATTCCTTTGGCATGAGTCTATCCTTATGCTAGTACATACTATTTTAATTACTGTAGCTTTGTAGTAAGTTTTAAAATCAGAAAGTTTGTTCTTGTTTTTCAAGATTGTTTTGGCTATTCAGGGTCCCTTGCAATTTCATATGAATTTGAGGATCAGTTTTTCCATTTCTGCAAAAAAGGCAGGGATTGCACTGAATTCATAGGTCATTTTGGGTAGTATGGTGGATTGAATTGTGTTCCTCAGCGTGGACAGTTCTTGGTCCGCATTCTGGTAAGTGTGGATCATTGTATATAGGATCTCTTGAAGATGGTGCTTTAAGATGTGGCCCAACTCAGGACATCTCACTGCCCTCCCCTCTATGTGGGACCCGACTCCCAGGAGTGTGAGTCTCCCTGGCAGTGCAGGATATGACTCCTGGGGATGAATCTGGACCCAGCATCGTGGGATTGAGAATATCTTCTTGACCAAAAGAGGGATATGAAATGATACAAAATAAAGTTTCAGTGGCTGAGAGATTCCAGGTGGAGTTGAGAGGTCACTCTGGTGGGCATTCTCACACACTATATAGATAAAACTTTTTAGGTTTTAATGAATTGGAATAGCTAGAAGTAAATACCTGACACTATCAAAATCCAACTCAGCAGCCTTGACTCCTGAAGATGATTGTGTAACAGTGTAGCTTACAAGGGGTGACAGTGTGGCTGTGAAAACCTTGTGGATCGCACTCCCTTTATCCAGTGTATGGATGGATGAGTAGAAAAATGGGGACAAAAACTAAATGAAAAATAGGGTGAGGGGGTGATTTGGGTGTTCTTTTTTACTTTTGTTCTTTATTCTTTCTGGCATAAGGAAAATGTTCAAAAATAGATTGGGGTGATGGATGCCTAACTGTATGATGGTGCTGTGAGCAGTTGATTGTGCACCATGGATGATTGTGTGGTATGTGAATATATCTCAATAAAACCCAGTTTAATTATTTTTTTAAAATGTGGCCCAAATGAATCAGGTGGGCTTTAATCCAGATGACTGGAGTCCTTTTAAAACAGAATGAAGTTCAGACACAGAGAGAGAAAGCCAAGAGAAGAAACCAGATGTCAACAGAACCAGAGAAGAAAGGAGAAAACATTGCCAAGTGCTTTGCCATGTGACAGAAAAGCCAAGGACCAAGGGTCTCCAGCAGCCAGCACCAGAACGCCACATGCTTTGAGGCAAAAGCATCATGTTGCTGACACCTCGATTCTGAACTTCCCCTACTCTCAAAACCTCAAGCCAATAAATTTCTGTTGTTTAAGTCAACCCATTGTATGGTATTTGTTTTAGCAGCTGGGAAGATACTACATGTAGTATTGGCATCTTAACAATATTAAATATTCCAATCCATGAATATGGGATGTCTTGCCATTTTTCAGCTCTCCTTTAATTTTTTCCATAATTTCTTCTATAATGTAGTTTTATTATATATCTTTCATATTTCTAAATTTTTTATTCCTTTAGATTTTACTGTAAATGAAATTTTCTTAGGTTCTCTTTCAGACTGCTCACTGATTTTTGTGTGTTGATCTTGTACCTGCAACTTTACTATAACTTATTATAGTAGCTTTCTTGTGGATTCCTTAGGATTTTCTTTCTATATATAGGATCACATCTTCAACTAGAGATAGTTTTACTTTCTTTACAATTTGGATGCCTTTTATTTCTTTTCCTTGCTTAATTACTCTAGCTAGAACTTTCAGTACAATGTTGAGTAACGGTGATAGCAGGCATCCTTGACTTGTTACTGGTCTTAGGGGGTGAAACTTTAGTCTTTCACCATTGAGTGTAATGTTTTCTGTGGGTTTTTTATAAATGGTCTTTACATGTTGAGAAAAGTCCCTTCTATTCCTAGTTTTCTGATGGTTGATTTCATGAAAGGATGTTGGATTTTATCTAATCCTTTTCTGCATCAGTTGAGATGATTATGTGGGTTTTCCCTTCTTTCTGTTAATGTGGTGTATTACATCGATTGGTTTTCTTATGTTGAACCATGCTTGCATCCTTGGAATAAAGCCTATTTGGTCAACATGTAAAATCCTCTTCATACGCTATTGGACTTAATTTGCCAGTATTTGTTAAGGATTTGTGCATCTATATTAACAAGGAATACTGGTCTATAATTTTATTTTCTTGTGCTATCTTTGTATGGCTTTGCTATCAGGTAATGTTGGCTTCATAGAATGGGTTAGGAAGTAATCCCTCCTCTTCTATTTTTTGGAAGAGTTTCAGAAGGACTAGTATTAATTCTTCTTTAAACATTTAGTATAATCCAGCAGTGAAGGCATCCAGTCCTGGATTTTTCTTTGTGTGATTTTTGACCACTGATAGAATAACCTACTTGTCTTAGACCTGTTGAGACTTTATTTCTTCTTGGCACAGTTTAGGTAATCTGTAAGTTTCTTGGAATTTATTTCATCTAGGTTGTTGAATTTGTTGGCATACAATTGATCATAGTACTCTTTTATAATTCTTTTTATAAGTTCATTAGTAATGTCCCCAGTTTCATTCCTGACTTTTGTTTGTGTCCTCTTTCTTCATCAGTCTAGCCAAAGATTTGTCTACTATTCTGATCTTTTTGAAGAACCAACTTTTAGTTTCATTGATTGACTCTACTGTTTTACTATTCTCTCTTTCATTCATCTCGGCTCGTATCTTTATTGTTTCTTTCCTTCTTCTAATTGTGAGTTCACTTTGCCCTTGGCCTTCTAGTTCCTATAGGTGTAACAAGGATTATTGATTTGAGACCTTCTTTTTTAATGTAGGCATTTATAGTCATAAGTTTCCTTATTAGCACTGCCTTCCTTGCATTCTGTAAGTTTTGGCATGTTGTATTTTCATTCTTATGTTGAAAGAGCCTCTAAAAATGCTGCTGACACCGTCGTGAAGACGATGCTCTGCAGGATTGTGGCATTGTCCTTTAGGATAGGGTTCTGGTTTGCCAATGCTACTGGGATGCAAAACACTAGAAATGGATTGGCTTTTATAAAAGGGGATTTATTTGGTTACAAATTTATAGTCTTAAGACCATAAAGTATCCAAGGTAACACATCAGCAATCAGGTACCTTCACTGGAGGATGGCCAGTGGTGTCTGGAAAACCTGTTAGCTGGGAAGGCACGTGGCTGGTGTCTGCTCCGGAGTTCTGGTTTCAAAATGGCTTTCTCCCAGGACATTCCTCTCAAGGCCACAGCTCCTCTTCCAAATGTCAATTCTCAATTGCTCTTGGGGCATTTGTCCTCTCTTAGCTTCTGAGCAAGAGTCTGCTTTCAAAGGCCATCTCCAAAATGTCTCTGTAAGCTGAAGCTCCTCTCTCAGCATCTGTGTTCTTCAAAGCACCCCTCTTGGCTATAGCAAGCTCACTCCTGTCTGAGCTTATATAGTGATCCAATGAACTAATCAAGTCTCACGCTGAATGGGCAGGGCCACACCTCCATGGAAATTATCCCATCAGAGTCAATGCCCACAGTTGGGTGGGTCACATCTCCATGGAAACACTCAAAGAATTGCAATCTAATTAACACTGATAGATCTGCCCACACAAGATTGCATCAAAGATAATTGCGTTTTGGGGGACATAATACATTCAAACTGGCACAGATGGGGTCTCTTTACATCAAGCCAATGGCTATTATATGTGCTCTGTCCCCAGCAGGTGTGACTCCCGGGCCTGGGAACCAAGGCGAGGAAGCAGGAGCGGCCCTGCTCACCTTGGAGACCCTACACTTCCTTTCTCTGCCACCCCAAATTGAGTTTAGATGTCCTGGTCCCCAGAGGGAACACCCCTCCAGCTGGGTCCCACTCACTTACGGCTACAGCTGCCACCTGGCCATGGTGGGCTCACTTCAGGAGACCAGGGAGCCAAGGCAAGTCCCGGCAGGGGCGACCCCGGTCATCATGAGGGCGAGTTACTGTTGCCAGAGGGGCAGGAAGGGGTGTCTGCCCGAGAATCCACTGGGGCATTGCCCAGTTTTAACCTGAAATGGGCAAGGACAGCAAACAACCTGGCAAGGGCCCGGTGACCAGGCCCAGGCTCTCCAGGATGAGGACATGTGCCCCCTCCTCACGGAGTGGCGACGACTGTCACGCTCACAGCCAGTGGCAGCAGTGGGCTGTGGTTTGTCCCCTCACCCTCCCACACCAGTCCTGAAGCAGCTGTGTCCGGGTAAGAAGCGAGGGGCTCTGACAGGGGCAGGAGGGGGCTGCTTCGGGCACCAGTCCCTGCTGCTGGGGGTGCCTGCAGGCTCACGCCGTGTCCTCTGAAGGACGCCCATGACCGGCAGGAGCCAACCTATCCCGGGAGCCGACACTCCCCCTCTCTACCATGGGGGGTTGGGGGACACAGCCAGTGACTGACATGGGATACAGAAGACCCCACCTCATAGAAAAACCCAAGCCTGTTACCTGCTAACCCCAGGCCCGGGCTGAGGGGCTGAGCCAGGTGCCGGGTGAGTGCTGGGACTGACACGGGCTGGGGGATGCCCCTCTGCCCGGGCCGCGGTGCAGGACTGCTGGCCACCCTCCTCGCCGTGCTGCCCTCCTGCTGGCCGCCTGGCAGTGTCTTGGGCTGGCGTCTTCCTGGAGGGACTGCTCCTCTGTCCCTGCCAGGATGCAGTGGCCCAGTGCCAAGCCACAGGCCTCGGCCTACAGTGCCCACCCACGCCTGACCCCAGGGCAAAAGACGAGGCAAGACTCAGGGAAGGTTGGAATTGCTTTATTGGGGGGCGGGTGCCGCAGGGCCCCCGCCATGGTCAGGTTAGTGTTCTGCCCTCACGTGTGCACCGGCAGCCTGGCCCCTCCGCCTGCCGCCTGCCTGGGTTAGTGGAACATGCAAAGCTCAGCCAGAGGGTGGAGACGGATGGGAGCTGCCGGGGCCGGGGGCCGGGTGGGCAAGAGGGCCTAGGGCCACAGGTGGAAGCACCCGTGCCAGTCGACCGCCCAGCCGGCGCCCCTCGGCCGAACAAAGGGGCCAAGGCCGTTCTGTGGGCTGGAGCTCTCTGGGAGGGGCGGAAGGTAGAGCCCCCTCTGCAGCATGGAGGGCGCTGGGCAGCTCTGCAGGCCCTCCAGCCACGCCCAGCCGGGCCCTGCTCCAGCCCCGCTCCTGAGGGCTGAGCCAGGAACGAGCCCATCACCAGGAATATCCGTCTCCCACCCTGGTCGGGGGCCTCGGGCCTGGGGTACGAGGGAAGAACACAGAAGGCACTTCTAGGGGGACTGAGACCAGAAGGCTGAAGCCAGAAGCCCAGGGTCTTGGGCGTGTGAGTCGGGGGTGTGAGGGGTACAAGCTACAAAGCAGAGCTGAGAACGGAACCCACAGCTCAGACCACAGCTGCAGGAGCTGTCCCGGGCCCGGCGGCCGCTGCCCTGGGCAGGAACATGGACCCTCTCTCCCGCCCCTCCCCAGCAAGGCTGCCTAGCAGGCCAGCCCTGCAAACACACCGAGGAGAAAACGCCAGGCCTGAGGAGGGCTGAGGGCCTGCTAGGGAGGGGCTGGTGGCCAGGGCTCTGGTGGGGTGGGACTGACCGCGCCCTGGGGAAGTGGGAGGGGGGCTGGAGGCCTGGCTCTGACCCTCCAAGGCACCTGGCTGTGGTGAGTGGCAGGTAGAGGTGTGTGGGGACACCCGGCAGGGGCAGGTGGTCCATGGGGCTGAGCCGACCCCGGTCCCCGAGACACAGACCGTCTCAACGGCAGGAACCTGTTAACGGATTAGTCTGGGCTTTGGGCTAAGGTTTAGGCACTGCTTTGGAGGAAGACACCTTCAAACACCAGAGAAAGACCCCGCGCTGTGGAGAGGAGCTGCATGCAGAGCGGGGGGGGTCGGGCGCGGGGCTCAGGCCACCGCTGGCTCGGAGCCGCCCAGGGAGGCTGAGGGCCCCGAGGTGTAGCGGCGGCCATAGCCCGAGGAGGAGTAGGAGGAGGAGAAGGTCATGGAGAAGCCGGAGCCCGTGGCATCGAAGCTGCCGCGCCGCGAGCCGGCCCGGGAGCCTGTGCGTGAGCCGGAGCGCGAGCCGGTGGCTGAGCCCGAGCCGCTGACGCTGTAGGGGCTGTAGTAGCCCTTGGTGGACTGGGCGGCGGCCTCCAGCAGCCGCAGCCCCGAGCCCTCCTCCACCATGCTGCGGTCCAGCGCGTCCTTGTAGGAGATCTTGAGCTTGGTCTTGGGGCAGGTGAGGTACCTGGAGTAGGCGCTGACGTCGCGCAGCTTCTGGGCGGTGCGCGCGTCCACGGTGCCCCGCTGCAGGGCCTCCTCGAGGGGCACACGGCCCGGCGCGTCGGGCTCCACCAGCCCGCCCGTCAGGTACTGCACCTCCAGGAAGCGCTGCCCGGCCTCATAGTACAGCCAGCCCTTCTTCAGCGCCTGTGCGGCCGACATCTTGGTCTTGGTGCGCGGGTCCTCGAAGCCGCAGAAGGCCTTCTGGGCCAGGTTGATGCGGTCCACCATGAGCTTGTCCACCAGGCCCTTGGTGACGGCATCGGCCACTGAGCAGCGCTGGCCGGTGCCGGGGTCGATGATGCCGCCTGTGCAGGCCTGTGCCTCTAGCAGCCGCTGCCCCGTGATGTTGTCCACCAGGCCGCGGTGCATGGCCTCGGTGACGGACACCTTCTCCAGCGTCTCCGTGTCGAGGATGCCGGCCACCGGGCCCGTCTCCTCCGTGGGGTCGGACCAAGAGGACAGCTGGGTCCTGGCGGCCGCGGGGCTGATGGGGTAGGAGGATGAGGAACCCACCGAGGAGGACCGGGAGCGGAAGCCGCTAGCACTGCCCGAGAGCATGTCGGCGAACTCGGCGATGGAGAGTGTGCCGGCACGGTACTGGTCGAGCGCTGAGCGGTCGATGAGGCTCTTGGCGATGGCCTCGTCGATGTCGTACTGGCGGCCCGAGCGCCGGTCGATGATCATGGACTTGACCACGCCGTCCGAGGAGGACGTGGTGATCTCCTCCCACTCGCACTCCTGCTCGGACAGCTCCAGGTACGTCTGGTGGTCGATGAGGCCCTTGCGGTAGGCCTCGCACACCGACATCTCCTTGCCCGTCTCGGGGTCCACGATGACCACGCGGCGCTTGCGCACCGAGGACTTGGAGGACGTCTTCCGCTCCCGCCTCTTCTCCCTCAGCGGCAGGAGGCACAGCCCTGTCTGGGGGTCGCGCACGCAGCGCTCCATCAGCTGCAGGTACGTGAGGTTCTCCTCCGTGTTGGGGTCGAAGAAGCCCTTGGTGTCGTCTGAGGGGTCGACCAGGATCTCGTTCATGTCCTCATCGAAGAGGCCGCGCTGGTAGGCCACCTCCACGGGCAGGCGGTGGCTCTCCTCGGGGTCGATGACGCCGCCCGTGGCGATCTGCGCCTCCAGCAGGCGGATGCCGTGGTCCTTCAGGATCAGGCCCTTCTTCATGGCCTGGAAGAGGGAGATGAGCTTCCCGGTGTAGGGGTCGGTGTAGCCGGTGACTGCACGCTCGGCCGCCAGCAGCTTGTCCTTGAACTCAGGGCCCACGATGCCCATGCGCACGGCCTCCTCCACCGTCAGCTTGAGCCCCTTGATGGGGTCGATGACGTAGCCGGTGGCCGCCTGCGCCTCCAGGAGCTCGAAGGCCGTGCCGGGCCGGATGATGCCCTTCTTCATGGCCTGGTACACCGACAGCCGCTCCTTGGTGGCGTCGACGATGACGCCGGCGATGCAGCTGGTGCCCTCGAGGAACTTCTGCAGGTTCTTGGTGACCTCCTCGACTGAGGTCAGGCCCTCCTGCAGCTGCAGCGCTGTGGCCTCATCCAGCACCCGCGAGCGCACGAGCTCCTCCACGCTGATCTGCTTGCGCAGGCCGCGGAAGGTCAGCTTGCGGGAGTCGGCGAGCGGCAGGAGGAACGGGGCCCGGGGCCCGTCGCGGCGGCACCGCTTCAGCAGCTGTGTGTAGCTGAGGCGCTCGTCCGTGGAGGGGTCCACGTAGCTGCGGACGGCGCTGGGCTCTGAGAGCTGGTCGTGCGTGTCCTTGTTGAGGTAGCCGCGCTGGCAGGCCACATCCAGGGGCAGGTGGAAGCCCAGGTGTGGGTCGATGATGCCACCCGTGGCCAGCTGGGCATCCAGCAGCCGCAGGGCCTCCTCTGCGGGAATCAGGTCCTTCCTCATGGCCTGGAAGAGCGAGATAGTCTGCTCGGTATAGGGGTCACGGTAGCCAGTGACCGCACGCTCGGCCGACAGCAGCCGATCGTGCAGCTCGGGGCCCACAAGGCCCTTGCGCACAGCCTCATCCACGGTCAGCCGCTCGTTTTTCACGGGGTCCACCAGGAAGCCCGTGGCCGCCTGTGCCTCCAGCAGCAGCCGGGCCACCTCGGCGCTGACCAGCCCCTTCCTGAGCGCCTGGTAGACGGTCAGGGCCTGCCGGGCACCGGGAAGGTAGAGGCCGGCCACGCAGCCTGTGCCATACAGGTAGCGCCAGGCGGACTCAGCCTCCAGCACGTTGCGGAGCGTCTGAGTGCCCTCCCGGAGCAGGTTGTAGGTCTCCAGGGAGATGATGTGGGCCGCGTAGAGGTCCTCGGCCGTCAGGCGGCGGCGCACGTAGTCGTAGGACGCCAGGTCCTGCCGGCGGACGGCCTCTGTCCTCTCGATGATCTCGATGATGATGATGACCATGCGCTCCGTGGTGACGCGGCCGGCCCGGAAGTCCCCCATCAGCCGGGCCCGCTGCTCCTCGGGGATCAGGTCCGACTGCATCACCTCCCACAGGGACATGGAGCCGCCAGAGGTCCCGCCAGGGATGCTGATCTGCGTCTCCTCGAAGGCCCTGCGGGTCTCCTCCTCCGAGTACACGTGCGTGGTCTCCACCACCTCGGGCTTCTCGGCCGCCCTCAGCGGCAGGAGGCGCAGGCCCGTGTCCGGGTCGCGCACGCAGCGCTCCAGCAGCTGCAGGTAGGTGAGGTTCTCATGCGTGTTGGGGTCGAAGAAGCCCTTGGTGTCGTCGCCGGGGTCGGACAGGACACGGTTCATGTCCTCGTCGAAGTAGCCGCGCTGGTAGGCCACCTCCACGGGCAGGCGGTGGCTGTGCACCGGGTCGATGACGCCGCCCGTGGCAATCTGGGCCTCCAGCAGGCGCACGCCGTGCTCCCTGACGATCAGGTCCTTCTTCATGGCCTGGAAAAGGGAGATCTGCTCCCCGGTGTAGGGGTCGGTGTAGCCGGTGACTGCCTTCTCAGCTGCCAGCAGCTTCTCGTGCAGCTCAGGCCCCACGACGCCCGCCTTGACGGCCTCGTGGACATACAGACGCTGGTTACGCACGGGGTCCACCAGGAAGCCGGTGGCCGCCTGGGCCTCGAGCAGTAGCGTGGCCGTGCTTGGCCTGAGCAGCCCCCGCTTCATGGCCTCGTAGATGGTCACCTTCTCCTTGGAGTCCACCAGGAAGATGCCGGCAATGCAGCTGCTACCCTGGAGCAGGGTCCTCACGGAGTCCACCTCTGAGAGCTCCTTGACCGACGTCTCGCCATCCCTGAGCTGCTCAAACTGGGCCTGGCTGAGGACCCCAGCGTCCAGGAGCTCGCGGGCCGGGACTGGGGCCCGCAGGCCGCTGAAGGAGAGCTGCTGCTGCCGCCGGGTCTCCACCCCCTCCACAATGGTGAGGAGGATCTTTATGACCTTCTCCACCGTGACCCGGCCTGTGCGGAACTGCCGCAGCAGCTCCCGCCGCTGCTCCTCCGAGAAGTACTCGGAGCTGATGAGCTCCCAGACAGTCACCGTCCGGCCCTGGAAGCTGCCGCTGGGAACCTCGACGGTGGCCTTCTCGAAAGCCTCGCGGGCCTGCACATCGGAGTAGAGCTCCTCCCGCCGGGCCCGGGCGGCTGCCTCTGAGAGCGGCAGCAGGCTCAGGCCCGTCAGTGGGTCAGGCCGGCACCGCTGCTGGAGCTGGTGGTACGTGGCCGGCTCCCGCGTGATGGGGTCACAGTAGGTCTTGGCGTCATCCGCAGGCGCCAACAGCGCCCTGCTCGTCTCCTCGTCCAGGTAACCCCGGGCATAGGCCACGTCCAGGGGCACGCGGTGGCTCTTACTGGGGTCCACGATGCCGCCCGTGGAGAGCTGGGCGTCCAGCAAGCGCAGGCCCTGCTCCCGGGGGAGGAGGCCCTTCTTTAGCGCCTGGAAGAGGGAGACACCCTGCCCCGAGTAGGGGTCCCTGTAGCCCGTGACAGCCTTCTCGGCTGACAGCAGCTTCTCGTGCAGCTCAGGCCCCACCAGGCTGGCCTTGACGGCCTCGTCCACGGTCAGCCGGACACTGGTGCTGGGGTCGATGATGTGCCCAGTGCCCGCCTGCGCCTCCAACAGGGCCAGGGCCGTCTCAGGCATCAGCAGGTCCCGCCTCAGGGCCTCATAGACGCTGAGCTTCTGGCCCGCCTCCTCCAGCCACACGCCCGCAATGACGCCGGTGCCCCGCAGGGCCTGACGCACGGCATCCACCTCGGCCACCTCCCGCACGGAGCGCTCACCCCGCTGCAGCTGCTGGAACAGGTCGGGGTTGATGACCCCGCTGTCGCACAGCTCGGCGGCAGGCACCAGGGCGCGCAGGCCCTCAAAGCAGAGCCGGCCCTTCTGCTCGTGCTCCTCGACCACGGTGATGACGATCTTGATGACCTTCTCCACCGTGACCTTGCCCGTGCGGAACTGCCGCAGGAGGTCGCGCCGCTGCTCAGCCGTGACATACTCGGAGTTGATGATCTCCCAGATGGTCACAGTCCGGCCCTGGAACCTCCCAAATGGCACAGACACGGTGGCTTTCTCGAACACGTCGCGGGCCTCCGAGTCGGTGTAGACCAGCTCGCCGCCCCTGGCAGCCTTGTCCGTCAGCGGCAGGAGGCGCAGGCCCGTGTCCGGGTCGCGCACGCAGCGCTCCAGCAGCTGCAGGTAGGTGAGGTTCTCCTGTGTGTTGGGGTCGAAGAAGCCCTTGGTGTCGTCGCCGGGGTCGGACAGGACACGGCTCATGGCCTCGTCGAAGTAGCCGCGCTGGTAGGCCACCTCCACGGGCAGGCGGTGG
Source organism: Bradypus variegatus (assembly GCA_004027775.1). Classification (NCBI taxonomy): domain Eukaryota; kingdom Metazoa; phylum Chordata; class Mammalia; order Pilosa; family Bradypodidae; genus Bradypus; species Bradypus variegatus. Next base: position 149 of record PVKY010001687.1, on the reverse strand, counting down.
CTGTGCACCGGGTCGATGATGCCACCCGTGGCGATCTGGGCCTCCAGCAGGCGCACGCCGTGCTCCCTGACGATCAGGTCCTTCTTCATGGCCTGGAAGAGGGAGATCTGCTCCCCGGTGTAGGGGTCGGTGTAGCCGGTGACCGCGCG
>PVKY010001686.1:0-30086 GCA_004027775.1 Bradypus variegatus | reverse complement strand
GGCCTAGCAGACAAGTCACCCCGCGTTTGTGGACTAACCCAGCCATCTCTAAAGCTTTAAATGATGTTCTGGCCCTTCCTGCTGACTCAGCTGGTGGTGGTTAGAAGAGGGGCCTTTTGCAAAGCAGCCTCAGACATGGTGCTTGTGTCGGCTGGCCCGCTGCTGTCCGTCCACCCTCCTCCAGGCAGCCTTCCTGGGTTGCCCAGTGCTGGTTCCCACATCACTCACTTGGGGCTCCTCTCACCCCTAAAATCTAGACAGTAATATTCCTTACCCTCCAGGTTTCTTTGAAGACTAACTGATACAAGTCTGTAAAGTCCCTAGCTCAGTATCCTGCACTCAAATAATACACTCAACACCTGTCAATTCCTTTCCTTCCCCCTGGGCTGTTTCCTATTGTTTTTTTATTTTGTGTCATTTCCTCATATCCTTACGACCGAGGCTCCTCGAGGGCAGGATGTACACTTTTTACTTTCCTGTGGCCTTTACAGCACGTGGTACAGGGTACTCTGCAGTTGTTCACTCTAATCAATTTTATTTTTTAGCACCTTTCAAAGCTAAAAATATTAGCCACCCTTTACTGCCCCTTGCCGTATGTCAGGCACACATTATTTCACTAAAATTTTACAGGTGAAGGAGTAGAGGCCTGGAGGGTCAGGAAGCTGGCCTAGGCTCCCCAGGTTCACTCCGGCTGCACCCCGGGAGTCGGGCTCCAGGGCTTCCAGTCACGCAGCCTCTTAGACAGCAAGTGCGACTGTTTCCGTTGGACAAGAAAGCGCCTCGCCTGGTTCCAAGTGGGAATTCCATGTAGACAGCGCAGTCCCACCCACAAATTCTCGAGGCACGGCGGCACCCATCGCACCCTCTTTGTTTCCTTCTAGCATTTGGCACTTTTTGTTTTTGACTGGAATCAGTCTCCACTCTGCCTTGGAACCTGACTGCATGGAGTGAATAAACTGTTCTGAGCTCAGTTTGCTGGTCTGTAAACTGGGACAGCAATGCTTGCTGCGCCGTGTCTCACAGGTGGTCGGCGACGGGCCGCTGCGCCGTGTCTCACAGGTGGTCGGCGATGGGCTGCTGTGCCGTATCTCACAGGTGGTTGGTGATGAGATGCTGTGCCGTATCTCACAAGTGTTCAGGGGACCAGATGAGACGCTGTGTGCAGCACTTTGTGTTCCCCCCGTGCACCATGTAGACTCGACGTCCCCCAGGGTCTCGGTTCCTGTCTGCTCCTGTTTTCCAGTAGAGTCCACCGATGCCTCTCAGACGAGACGATGGTGCCTCACACTCACCGTTTCCTTTCGCCCCCACAACAGCCTGGGAGGCAGGTGCCACTGTCCGCATGGTAGAGACCCAGGAGCTGAGCCTGGAAGGTGGGTGACTGACCCAGGACCTGAGTGATGGCAGGGACTTGAGCTCAGGCCTGGGGGCTCCAGAGCCGGCCTTTGGACTTCTGTGCAGTACCACGCTCAGCAGTTGTGCGATTTGTGTGAACAAAGCCCTGAGTGACGGTGGAGGCTGGGAACCTGGCCATGGGCATCTCAAATTCAGAGCTGCTTCAGGGTTATGAATGACTCACCCGGTTTCAGCCCAGTGTCATTCACTGTCATGTGTCCTCTTCATCCTGGCACGTTTTATGAGAAGTTGGTCAAGGATGTGCTTTCTTCCAGACTCACGGGGACTCCTCTTAGTAAGGGGGACTGCGTGGTTTACTTCCTCTGGAGATTTTCTCTGGAACTACAGTGTTGAATGGAGAAAGAGGGGGGATTTTAACAGCTGCAGAGCTGTCTAACCCACCACCTTGCGTGGAAGATGTTAGCAGCTGCTGTTTTAATCATTAATGAAGCACAGGCCTTGTCGACTGGGAGGCGTGTCAAAAATCCTGTTTTCAGTTTTGATTTAAAAGTGAGTGTAATGGAGAGAGACTGATTCTTTCATCTCAGAATTGGGCTGCAAGTCTTTGAGAGCTGGGGACAAGGACAGGGCGGAATAGGACGATGCTGAGGCTTTTTGCCGTTTCTCGAAGAAGAAGGCACGCGGAGAGCTGGTGTGTCGCTAGTGCCAGTGGGAAATGGGGTCTGAGGAGTGGTGCTGCTGGGCGCCGGAAGCTCAGTTCGCTGGTGGCTTCCAGAGAGCAAGATGCCCTTGTGTAGCCCTGGGAACCCTTAACCACAGCTCAGAAAACTCACAGGAGTCTAACGGCACGTGGCCTAACCCCACATTTAAAATTATTTTTAAATTTTTAATTCAGTTTTATTGATATATAGTCACATATGATATAGTCATCCATGGTGTACAATCAACTATTCATAGTACCATCGCATAGTTATACATTCATCACCACAATTAATCTTTGAACATTTTCCTTACACCAAAAAGAATAAAAATAAGAATAAAAAATAAAAGTGAAAAAGAACACAAAAGAACACCCAAATCATTCCATTCCCCCATCCCATCCTATTCTTCATTTAGTTTTTGTCCCCATTTTTTTACTCATCTGTCCATACACTGGATAAAGGGAGGGTGAGCCACAAGGTTTTCATAATCACACGGTCACCTCTTGTAAGCTACATAGTTATATAATTGTCTTTAAGAGTCAAGGCAACTGAGTTGGAGTTTGACGTTTTCAGGTATTTCCTTCTAGCTATTCCAATACACTTAAACCTAAAAAGCGACATCTATACAGTGCATGAGAATACCCTCCAGAGTGATCTCAACTCCGTTTGAAATCTCTCAGCCACTGAAACTTCATTTCGTTTCATTTTGGTCAAGAAGATGTTCTCAGTCCCATGATGCCGGGTCCAGATTCATCCCCGGGAGTCATATCCTGCGTTGCCAGGGAGATTTACACCCCTGGGAGTCAGGTCCCACATAGGGGGTTGGGCAGTGAGTTCACTTGCCGAGTTGGGTAGTTAGAGAGAAGAGAGAGGGCCACATCTGAGCAACAAAGAGGCACTCAGGGGGAGACTCTTAGGCACATTTATAAGCAGCTTTAGCCTCTCCTTTTCAGTAATGAGCTTCACAGGGGCAAGCCCCAAAATAGAGGGCTTGGTATACCAAACCGTCAGTCCTCAGTGTTTGTGAGAACAGCAGCAGTAAACCATGTGGGGACATACAACACTTCTGCATTTTTCCCCAGCTCCTCAGGGGGGACCTGCAGGTATGTTTGTATTCTCTGCCTAATTACTCTGGGATGCATTGCTATTTCACACTAACCTGTACAAACCCACCAGACCTCACTCCTATTCAGAGTTCCATGCAATCATGGTCCAACCGCTCATTTTTACAGGGGGGAGTCTGAGGCCTGGCAAGGGTCAGCAACTTGCCAGGGACCCCCAGTGAGTCATGGCACAGCAGGGGAGGAGCCCAGGTCCCTGACCCCCGAGTGCCGCCCCACTCACGCCTGGCCCCTCGTCTGTCACTGGGTGTCTGTGGGAGGGCAGGGGGCTTCCTGGCTCCGCCTCATGGAAGGGAAACGCTTGCCTAGTATTTGAAAGTTAATTTCCTGATATAAACCGGGCCTGGGGAGGGGGCTATGTCGTTCCAGGCTTGATGGTGCAAATGAAATTAGTTCATATCATAAAGTCACCCTTGATCCTTTGTTTCACCTTCTGTTTTGGCTCCCATCTAGAACAGAGAAAATAACCCCAGGTTAGGACGCGGGCTGGGATGGGTCCCGGCCCTGCTGCTGATCCACAGGGGGTTTGGGTGGATCGGTCCTGCCTGTTTGTTCATCTGAAAGGTGCAGGTTGAATGACAGAGTCAAGTTCACTCCCAGGCCTCAAGTTTAGGGAATTCTAAGGCCTGAATACAACGTGGCTTTTAGTTTTTCTTAGGAACTTCAGCCTCCCTAGGACACTCGACTTTCTTTTGTATCCAATTAAAATAAATTGTATGTATATATATATGCCTTTAATATTTTTAATTGAGGTATAACTTACAGTGAACTGCACAGATCCTCATTGTTCCCGTTCATCAGTGAGTTTTGCCAAATGCATGCAGGCTCGTGATGCACACCCTATCAGGAACTTCATTGCCACCCCAGGACCCAGTCAGTGCTCCCCTCCAGCACACACACAGTTCTTTGACCACAGGTTAGTTTTGCCTGTTCTAGACATTCTCAGGGTACACGTTGTGTACCCTTCTGTGCTGCGTCCTGGTAATGTTTTGCGGAGGCTGTCTGCTTTCTTCCTCCAGCCCTGAGAAGTCATCATCCATGGTGTCCCCTCCAGCTGCCATCTGGAAAGGCTGCATGGCCTGGGGGTTCCGCGGCCCTCTGAGCTGCTGTGAGGAGAGGGGCCCTCTGCCAGTGCCACCACGCTGTCTGCTAAGCGCGATGGGGAGATGAGAGAACAGCTTGGTCTCCAGATTCCAGGCTGGATTTGTCTCTCATTGTGGGTGTCACAGTCTCTGCACTTGTCAAGTGGGCAAATCAGATCCACCAGCAGTTGAGAGACACCAACTCTGACACCCAAAAATGTCACTTGTAACGGCCTATTTCTGACAAGATGCCCCTGAGCTGCACTCATTCCCACTCCATAAATCCTTTTTGAACGTAAAGACAGATTTCTCCGGGGTGCGCAGTGGTGAGAGGAAAGAAGGCCAGGAGGGGGCCGAGCAGATGGACAAGAGGGTGGGCTGAGCTGTGGGGCTTCTGTGGGTCTCCTGATGCGGGCGCAGGGTGGGGGGGAGATTTTTGTTTTTTGTTTTTTCCCTCTCGTAGTGTCTTCAGCATTTGTTTCCTTGTCTTCATTCCCACCTCCCGTAATTCGCCCAGCCCTGGCCATGCTTGGGTCACCATGGCCCCACCGGCCTCCTTCCGACCCTCTGCTGCCACATGGAGCTCGTGGCTCACCTGCCTCCCGTTCCGAAACTGCCTGGTGGGAGGGAGCACAGGCTTTGCTGGCACCCAGGGCCCCCACTATGGGGCATCCTCCTTCGCTCCCTGTGCTCTGGCCCCCATGTGGCACCCCCTCTTTTGTTCTGTGCCCATGTTAGCACCAACCCTCCCCCCCCACAGAGCTGCCCAGGAGCCCCCAGATGTTGGGGGCACTTGTGTTTTATATGTACTTACTAATTTTCAGCTGTTTATTTAGTACCAGGTGGAGGGTGGGTGGATTTTGAATTCAAGGATGATTAACGCGACTGCCTTCCCGGAGAGGAGCTCACCACTGTGGGAGGAGGTTTTCTCTCACTGGAGCCCCCTGACCTTGTGAGCTGGGCAGTTTTGTCTCTGTTGATCTCGCAGCCGGTCGGCCAGAGCCAGGGTTGAAATGCCGTGGAAAGCCCGGCACAGCCTGGGGTGTCCTGTCCTGCCACGCCACACCGGCTCCAGCTGGTGCTTGGCAGCGGGCGCAGCGCCGGGTGGGCAGGGGTCAGACGCTGGGGACAGGCTGCCTGCTGTTCCCACAGCCCGAGCGGTGGCGCTCCTGGCAGAGACTCCTGCCGAGCCTGGGCCCATGAGGTGGTCCCTCTGGGGCCCTGCTCCTCCAGGAGGTGGGGAGCCCCTGTAGGGACTGGGGTCCGTAGCCCTTTGTTCTAGAGCCAGGAGAAGCGCCTCAGGGCAGCTCAGAGCTCCTCAGCAAGACCTGCCATTTCCCACGCTAACCCTTACCCTAACCCTAACCCTTTAGGCACAGCTCAGAGCAGCGCCCCTTGTCCTTTTTTTTTTTGGGGGGGGTACCAAATCACTTTATTTGAAGGAATGGTACAAATGGAAGAACTTGGTGGATGTTGGTACAACTTATAGAAAAGGTAAAGATAAATCCACATGCATGCAACTGCCGTGGTGACCACAGAAGTCACCCTGTAGCTCTGGGGAAGACAGTCTAAGGCTTAGCTCTCATCATCACTGTTTCCCAGAGTGTGCTTGTTAAAGAGAAACTCTGCCGAGCCAGAACCTGGGGCCCCCATCTTGCAGAAGTTGGTTACCTAGTTACCCAATTCTTTGATGGACTTCACCTGCTCATTCAGGTAATGGGTCTCAAGGAAGTCTCACAAGTGGAGGCTGTTTTTGTCAGTGGCCAGTTTGTGCAGTTCCAGTAGTGACTGATTCACCCTTTTCTCCAAGTGTAATGCACACTCCATTGCATTCCGCCTGCTCTCCCAGTCGTCTCATTCTAGTTTCTTGATATCCTGAAGGAAGATTCGGCCACCGCGTTGGTTTTGCAGCTTCATAAGTTTCTTCACATGTTCCGTCTCCTCATGAGATTGGTGAAGAAAATATTTGGCAAAGTTCTTCAAAGCCACATCATCACAGTCAGAGTAGTAGGACATCGACAGGTAGACGTAAGAGGCGGAGAGCTCCAGGTTGATCTGGCGGTTGATGGCGGCCTCTGAGTCCTGGTTGTGTTTCTGGCGCACCTGCAGTGGGGACGTGGTTGTCATGGTGGCAGCTGAGGAGAGGAGGTGGTGGCTGCGCGGCAGTGGAACGGTGGCGAGGGCTGCTCGGAGTGGCGGCTGACGAAGGGCTCCATTCAAGCACTGTTGAAGCAGGAAGCAGGGGGCGTCTGGCTCCCTGTGCTTTCTTGGGGTGTGTAAAGCACCTCCTGAGGTCCAGCCTTGTTGTGACCTGAGTGGGGATGTGCCTCTGTGGAGGGTGGCATCATGGGTGGCGTTTCCATCCTTTAGCATTTGGTGTTTGCTGAATGACGCCGCTCGGGTGGTTTTGGAGAGGCAGCCCGGCTTTCCGGGCTCCGAGGCAGTGATGGCTCGAGGGGCTGCAGGGGTTGCTGGTGGCCGAGTACAGAGCGGAAGTGACCGCTCCTGCTTGGGTTGGTCGAGTTACCTTGGCCCTCAGCAAATGGCTGCTTCCGAGGACAGGTCTCCAGGTATTTCCCCCCCGCCCAAAGAATCACCTGCAGAGACCCCCTATGCCTCACCCCCTGCCTCCTGAAAGCCTGGCCGGGACTTATACTTGTTCCTAAAAAACCTTGCGGTCCCCGTTTTCCAGTCGGTTTTCAAGTGAAGCACATCAGCTGCGCCATTACCTTGTCTTGTCTGCCCTCCAGGTTCACGTGGCCGCCCCAGGGAAGTAGCCTTTCAGGTCACACTCAGGTCCCTGCATTTTACTGTGACAGGGGGGCCTTGAGAATTCACAGGGTCCTCCCGAGAAACACTGCTCTGCTGTGTCCCCAGCCAGTAAGAAGAAGTGGGATTGAGTGTTTTGGGCGTCCTTGAGCTGGAGCCAGGGCAGGGGAGTAAAATTCTATTTCCCCCAAACCTAAGGAGCGGCCTCGGACACCCGTTTCAGATTCGGCTCCTCCAGAGAGGTGGGTGGGTGACAGGCAGCCAGTGATGAGGCTGCAGGCCACTTTCCTCCCGGCAACCGTAGGCAGCAGTGCTCTCCTCCGAGTGGCGTGGTGGGGCCGGATGCACTCAGGGGGACCACACCGCTGCCCCATCCCAAGCAGGCCCCTCAGCCGCCATCCCAGGTCTCCTCTCCAGGAAAACAGTGCCGCCTTCCCGCTGGGTCCTGCCTCAGTTTCTCCCCCTGTCCTTCCCAGGCATGGGCATGGATTGCCCTGGATATCACAGTTTCTGTTCACTCCTGGGCACCATCTTTGTGGTTTTGCCGTATCCACCAAAGCAACCAAACTGTTATTTATAGGAGATTTTCTTTATAGTGACTCCTTTTTGTACTTGCTGCTATATGTTGAAAACCAGTATCCCTTAACATAATGGAAGGTAACAGAAAAAGAATAAAAAGAAATAAACACAATGAAAACCAAAAGAGGTTCTCCTGGCCGGACACGTTGCCCCTAAGGCTCCCTGCCCTTTTGGGGTGGCCTCCTGGTTAAAGCGGGGCGGTGGCCGGGCCTCACAGCCAGCGGGGACAGGAGCAGGAGGCTGGGGAACTGAGCCGGTGCCCCCTGGGCTCAGCCCCTGGTGGCCAGCGCACTCCTGGGGGCCCCTGCAGCCTCTGGACCCCTGGAGGGGCCTTTCCAGGAACCCGGGGCCACTGGGCCTTTCTTTGGCCTTCCCTCCTCCTCCTCCTTTGTGTACATGGTGGGATCCTGCTCCTCCTTTGAGGTTCAGCTCCCATGCCACAGCTACGGAGCCCGGCCTCTGAGGACAGAGCCACCAGTGTCCCCACCCAGGGGCCCAGGTGCTCCCTCTGAGCTCTGCCTCCGCACACGGCCCACACGGTCGGGGGCCGCCGGGACTGGGCTGGCCTGGTCAGAGGTGAGCCTGGAAGGGGGTGCTCCTCGCGCTGAGCTCAGAAACGTGGCCGAGGGTGTCGGGCTGCGTCTTTCTGGCGGGTGTTCCCAGCCCTGGGGGGAGGTGGCGTGGGGACCCTGGAGAGGGCTTAAATCGGGGTCCTCTGCGCTTGCCCCCGAGGCCCTGATGATCCTTGGTCTTGACCTGCTCTGGCTTCCTGGCTCCAGACCTCCCACTCCCCAGCCTTTGGTATAGGCCAGTCCTCAGTGACCCCCTCTGGCTTTCTGACCCCTGCTTGGGGAATCTGTCACTGCTCTGGGGACCCCAGGCACCGTCACTTTTTGGTTTTACCCACTGCCCACCCTGGGCAGGCCTGGCTCTGTATTCCCACCCTCTGCCTTGCACTAGCAGGACCACCCTAGTCCACAGGGTGTAGGTGAGGTGGCAGGTGGGGAGGGGAGAGCCCTGTATCCCTCGGGGCTCCTGTCACTCTCTGTGCACCCCGCTGGTTTCCCCCTTGGCCAGAGGGGCCTGTGGACTGTGTGCCGAGCTGCAGGGCTGCTGAGCACAAGGATGCGCAGCCAGCGAGGGGGCTGGGGCTGCCCCCGTCGGAGAAGGGTCACCTTTATCTCCTCTCCACAGACGCCCCATGTGGGCTGGTGGTGGCCTGTCCCTCCCCGGCTGGCATCCAGGGGGCCCCTGCTACAGATCTCAGAGAGAGGGTGACAGATGGAATTCAGATCAGGAGGCCTGTCAGGATCAAACTGTCAGGCTGGGGAGTTTCACAAAAACCAGCGTCTCTGAGCTTCGGTTTCCTCAAGTGTGACCTAGGACCGTTTAAAGCCTAATTGGATAATGCGTGTAAAGCCCTAGATTCTTTAAATGTTTCTTTTTTCCTGTCCTCAAAAATGCTTCTGAAATGAATGAATTTTGAATTTGGACTGTAACCAGGTACCTGCTATGGAGAGTACATATTGGTCTTTTAAAAATAGAACATGTTTTTCATTCAGTTATTGTAACAGTCTGACCCCTCTTGCTGCAGAAAATTTAAAAAAGTACAGCCTGTTGTACTTTCTGGAAACACAAAGACTTTAGATCAGACAGATTTCAATTTGAGCCCCAGCCCCACGAACCTCTTTGAGCCTCAGCCTCCTCATCTGTAAAATGGGGTTAATGGTCTTACTTTTGAGAGCTGGGAGGAGTGGTAAAAGAGATAATGTTTGCAAGACACAGAGCTGGGCGCAGCAGTGGCTTTCACTGTTTACACAGTGTTCCTTAGCTCCCTACTGTTCCTCACCCCAGATGGCGGCTGGCATGTATGGTTGTCGTGAGGGCTGGCAGTCCTGGTTTTCCTCCCCTGTCACCCAGGCACCTTCTAGTGAAATTGGACTATACGGTTGGCTACGTGCAGAGAGCAGCCATGGGCCTCCCAGGTTTCCAGCCCCACGGTACCAGCCGGGGTCAGCAGCAACCAGGCCCATCTTTATGAACTCCAGGTGAGATGAGATTTTAAATATGTAAGAATCAACATGGGAAGGAAATGTAACAAGGTGCTAATAAGAATAAAAATGTGAAACCGTTGTGCCAGTTACGGAAGACCGCATATGTTCTGATTCTGTTCATATAAAATGTCCGGAAGAGGGCAATCTGCAAGGACGAAAAAGGGACAGTCAACTGCTGGGCTGACGGATGGGGACGTCGGGGCGACTGCTGTGGGCTCAGGGTGATGAAAACTTGCAGCATCAGAGAGTGGCGACGGCTGCACGCCTCTGTGAATGTGCTGAAAATGATGAAATGTTCTCTTTAAAAAGGCGAATTTTACAGAATGTGAATTGTATCTCAGTAACGTTGTTATACAAAACTTGAATTAGGGTGGTAATGGGCGCGAGTGGCCTTTTTTTCCTCCGTTCCTCATGTTTTCTGTAATTTTTTTTTAATGGAAAAAACCTGGAACCCTACATTTCATGAGATTACTTTGGATCAGTTTTGTGTGCTGTTGAATTAGAGCTATGCAAAGAAAATCTCCATGAACTATTAAGGGGTCAGTTTTGCTCCTAAAATATCAGTGATTACAGGACTATAAATCAAGACAACATGGCTCTGTATGTTATGAAGCTTAATAATAAGCTTGATCCATGTACTGTGGACCCTCAGAGAGGGTCTGTTGCCTCGATAGTGGCTTTGCAGTCTGTGGTGGTGTTTGCTCTGTGTTGTGTGATGGAGTCTGATGTCGGGCCTTGAAATCCATGTTTGTTGCGACATGTAGGTGTAGTCAGGAAATCGCTAGTTCCCGGTGTGACGTTCCCAATCCAGTGCCAGCAGATTTCTAAGTCACACATATTTTTAATGTACGTTAAAGAATTCATTTAGGAGCACATGTGTGTGCGTGTGCTCATGTGTGGTGTGTGTTTAAAACTTTGATGGCTGGCTTACTTCCAATTTAACTGTTTCTACCCAGTTTTTAACCTTGTTGCTCCTACAGGCAATCTACCGCTTGACTAATGATGGCATAAAAATCGCCTTTGAAAGGAACACTAAGGACTTCTGCGTTACCTTTTACCAGCTTCTACTTTAAATCTACCCTATGATATTTGGAAAGGTCACAGGAGCTATTTTGGTGTCAGCGGCCCTGGGGAGTGGGAAATCATACATTTCCGCCGGCGGCCGAGGCTGCAGGATTAGCGTGGTGGCAGTGGGCGGTGGGAACTGTGGAGCAGCCCGTGAAAGATGGAGGAGGGCCACTGCTCCCCCCGGCCCCCAACGAGCCCTGCAGACATTTCCAGGAGCACTTGTTCTCCTCCGTTAAGCCTTGTTGCCACGATTTTAATATGAGGAGCAGACGTGCCCCTGTCCTGAGAGGCTGCGGGCAGGGCTTGCCCAGTCTCCTGCTACCCTGCTGGAAGCTTCCACAGCTCCCTGCCAGTTGGGGTGCTTGTGCTCACTCTTCACCCCTCCTTGCAGGAGATGTTGGTTTTATTCTAAGTCAGTAAAAATTGTTGTGTTGGTGCTTAGCTTTTCACAAGAGAAGCAGGTGCCTTGGTGCTTCAGGGAGAATAAGTCTGAACCCCGGCACCTCTTTCCCACCCACGAGCAGATGGTCTGCTTTAATTCATCTCGGGCCCTTTCTTTGCTTCGAAGACACCAGGTCTCTGATCCCACGGATCATAAATATCCTTTAGGTTTGCAGCCATGGAGGTGAGGTGAGGGTTGTGTCAGGCTGTCATTCTCAAATTCCGTTTGTCTGAAACCTTTGGAAGGAATCGTTACCACATTTTTAGGCACTAAATTAGCCTCCCGCAGCCTTGGGAGACACATGACGGCCCCGCAGTGGGGCCGGGAAGAGCCCCCGCCAGCCGTCCTGACACCCTCGCCTGTCTGTTCTGAGTGCTGCTCCCGCAGCCGCTCCGGCCAGGCCCCAGGGTGGGGGCCAGCCCCGCCTGCGCAGGCCGGGTCCTGTCGCTAACTGCTGATCGCCACCCATCGTGCGCCGGGCCTTGGACTGTGGGGAGGACTCGGGGGGTGGTCCCTCCCTGGAAGAGCCCCCATTCTTGTCGGGAGCAGACCCGTGGACAGTGCAGCGCCGGGGTGTCCTGACAAAGAGGTGGGTGCCTGTGCCCAGGGCAGGGCGGGGACTGGCTTCCCAGAGGAGGCGACTGAGCTGGGCTCAGGCGGGCGTCCGTGGGTGGGTGGGGGGACATTCTAGGAACAGGGGACGTTAGGAGAGGAGCCCTGTGTGTTTGGGAAAGGTCTCTGGAGGCGTCAGACCCTGGGCTCCCGGTGTCGGTGTGGGGTGGAAGCAAGGTGGGTTGGTGACAGCCAAGGAGGCAGACTCGCTGGAAGCGAGAGGGGCGCGCTGGGAGGTCACCCTGGGGCGGTGTGGAGCAGGCTGCGGGAGGAAAGGCCCAAGAAGGACGCTACAGGGGAGCTGTCGTGAAGTTCCAGAGCGACGGGGCGCAGGCTTAGCGGGAGCTGCCTCCACGAACCGCCACCTGCACCCCCATCCCTGCTCCTTCCCTCGCTTACTTCCTTTTCTTTCTTGTGCCTGAACCCCCTTCAGATTATCTAAATCCTTTTCACATGCAAGTCCTGCTAACTTTCTTTTCAAATGTAAAAAAATTAATGTACTTTACTTTTTAGAGCGTTTTTAGGTTTATAGAAAAAATACACAGAAAGTAGAGTTCCCATATATGCCACCCCCAGAGTTTTCTTACTAATATTTTGCATTACTATGGTATATTTTTTCAATTGATGAACCAGTGTTATTAGAATTATATTATTACGTAAAGCCCGTAGTTTACATTAGGGTTCACTCTGTGTTGTAGTGTTCTATGGTTTTTTTAAAAATTTTATTGTGGTAACATACAGCATCAACTTTCCCATTTTAACCACTTTCAAGTAAACAATTCAGTGGGGTAAATTACATTTACATTTGCTACTGTCACCACCATCCATTACCAAAACGTTCCCATCACCTCAAACAAGAAAACTCCATACCCATTAGACACTGACTCTGCACTCCCCTCGCCCTGCCCCTGGTAACCTCTAGCCTGCTTGTCTCTACGGATTTGCTTATTCTGGCTTTTCACATAAGCAGCATCGTGCAGTATGTGGCCTTCTGCATCTTTGACTCAGCCATTTTCACGGCTCATCTGTGTGGTGGCGTGTCTCAGGGCTGACTGGTACTCCGTTGTTTGGGCATCCCACATTTCCTTTATCCATCGGACCGTTGATGGCCGCTTGGGAATACTGCCGCGGTGAGCACTGGGGAGCAGGTATCCGTCCGAGCCCAGACTTCCTGTTCTTTGGGGAGATACCCAGGAGTGGCCTCTCCAGCAGCAGTGCGCCCTCTCCCTGCACCCCGCAGTGGGGCCGTCTGTTCCCACTTGTCCCTCAGCGCAGCTGCCTTGCTTTTGGGGCCCTCACCCTGGGTAACGGCAGTGTTGGGGTGAGGCCCCAGGGCCCCTGGGGTGACGCTGGTCTCGTCCCAGGGCTGGGTCCACGTGGAGCAGGGAGAGGGGAGGAGAGCAGCTCCCACCGTGGACTGGGGGGCTCGGGACGTGGGTACAGACACGCCTCTGTTTGAGACCCCCCTCTGCCTCCCACGTTCTCCAGGAGGCCGGGTGATCTGTTTTGCCTTTTGTCTTTCCAGCGGGTCAGGTCTCAAAAAGAACAGGGAGAACAGTGTATGAACTACCATGTCCCTGTCATTCTGCTTCAACAGTCGTCAGGTTTGGCCCATCCAGTCTGGTTTCATCTAGGCACCCCCTCTCCCTCTGCATTATTTTGAAGCAGATTTCCAAACCTCACATAATTTTATCCATGAATATTTAAGCATATGTCTGTAAAAGAGAGGGGCCTTTTTGACGTGTTTAGGCATAGCTGGGAGAGCTCCAGGAGTCTCACTCTGCTGGGCCCCGGCTGCCCCATCAGGCCATGGGGAGGAAGGCTGGGGGAGTCGCCGGGGCCCCCTGCTGCACCCAGCCCCCGCCCCGTCTCAGCCCCAGCCCTGGCCAGCCCTGCGCCTTTTCAGGCAGATGACTCAGTCTACCCTCAGCTGGCTCACCTCTGAAAATGAAACATGGCTCCCTCACAGGGCTGTTTCCCTTTTTCCCAATGCCTTCTTTTTTATTGTGGTAAAATATACATAACTTACAATTTACCAATTTAACCATTTTCAAATGGACAATTCAGTGGCATTAAGTACATTTGCAATATTGTGTAACCATCACCAATATTTCCAGCACTGTTTCTTCACCCCAGATGGAAACTTGAAGAAATAATCCCATTAAGCAGTAACTCCCGCTCCTGCCCTGCCCCTCCTGCCGCCCTTGCTAACCTCTCACCTGCTCCATGTCTGTGAGTTTGCCTGGTCTGGGTCACCTGTCAGTGGACTCACGTGTGGCACTGTCTGGGCATCAGCACAGAAGCTCTCAGTACACCATGGCTGCCAGTGTCCAAGTCCACAAGAACTAAGTTACTTGACCCTCACCACAGTCCTGCGAGCTGGGCACTTGCTGTACCCATTTTACGTATGCAATGGCTGAGGCCCACACCCGAGGTTAACAACTTTCCTGAGATTGGAGCTAACTAACACCCTGCGGAGCCGGGAGCTGGGGGCCTTCTACCTGGGCCGAGGCCCGGGCTGCGGTACTTCTCCTCACTAGGCCTGGCTGGCGGCTCCTGAGAGGGCTGCTGACTCGGGTCAGGCGAACCCAGGCCGTCTGTCCTTGCCCCATCAGGTGGTCCAGAGGGTGCTGGTGTCTCCGAAGCTCAGGGTTCACGCAGCAGGTTCTCCCCAGGACCCCCTGTTGCATCCTCTGCCTTCCTCTGTGCTTGCTCTCCGGTCAGGTCCTTGCTCGTCGGAACAGCGGTGGAGACAAATAAAGGGAGCAGCATGGGGCGGGTTCAAATCACACACGTTCACAGCAGCCCATCTGTGGTAACTGAGGTGGGAAAGAGGCTGCACCTCCAGGCACGAGGTTCATGGGTTACCTGTGGACTGTGACTCAGCCCAGGTCGTAGGAGTGGTCAGGACTTATTTACGCCTTTTAGCTGCAAAATTGCCGGGGTAGAACATTCGAAGATGAGCTGGTGGAGGTGGAGTGCAGACCCAGGCCTGAGCCGGCCCGTTATTCACGCTGCCTGAGGCAGTCCCCTCGGACACCCACTGAGGCTGGGGAACCCCTCTCCTGAGAGATCTGCTCTGGTCTGGCTTAATGGGGGTTGGCATCATCAAATGAATACTTGGCTTTCCAGCTCACTTTTGCACAGAGGTTTCGTTCTCCCGGTGCAGTGAGGTTCTCTGTTCTCCACCTTTACAGATGAGCAAGCCAAGGCTCAGATAAGACGAGGGAGCTGTCCCTGGTCACCCACGGGCAGGGTGAGGGCGCACAGTGTCTTTAGCCCTGTTCCTGCAGCGCCGCGGAGGCCTCTGGCCTCGCTTGTCCCTCCGTCAGGGGAAGGCGGCCTTGCTGAGCTGGAACAGGAGCTCCAGGACCACTGGCCCCACGCCAGGGTGCTCTGCAGTCACCTGGCGGAGTGACCTTTGTCCATCTGGCTACTGAAGGAGGAGCTCCTGTCAGCTGCCCCCAGTGTGTCGTCTCGGGGACAGCCACCTTCCATGGTTTAGTTTCCCCCAAATTAAACACTGGGATGGATTTTAGTGGAAGATCGAGAGTCCCCAGTGGTATGGGTTTTACCAAACGTGATTTGCAGGCTCCAGTAAAAGCCTCCCTTCTGGGGGGATGTGAAAGGAAATGAAATAAGCTTCGGTGGCAGAGAGATTCCACAAGGAGCTGAGAGGTCACTCTGGTGGGCACTCTTATGCACAATATAGACAACCCTTTTCAGGTTCTAAAGAATTGGAATAGCTAGCAATAGATACCTGAAACTATCAATCTACAACCCAGAACCCATGAATCTTGAAGATGATTGTATAAAAATGTAGCTTATGAGGGGTGACAATGTGATTGGGAAAGCCATGTGGACCACACTCCCTTTTGCCCAGTGTATGGATGGATGAGTAGAAAAATGGGGACCAAAAAAAAAAAAAAAGGCACCCAGTGTTTTTCTTTTACTTTAGTTGTTCTTTTTCACTTTAATTCTTATTCTTATTATTTTTGTGTGTGTGGTAATGAAAATGTTCAAAAATTAATTTTGGTGATGAACGCACAACCATATAATGGTACTGTGAACGACTGAATGTATGCTTTGTATGACTGCATAGTATGTGAATATATCTCAATAAAATTGAATTTAAAAGAAAAACAACAAAAAACCACTCGAGGTAAGATACAGTATCAAGAAAGAAATTTACCACTTTGCTGTTACCAATAAAATTCTAAAAACTAAAAAAAAAGCCTCCCTTTTGGGTAGGAATGCAAAACCCATCACCGCGTTGCAAGGAATGACAGCCTGGCTTTCTTGGGCACCAGCCAAGAAGACAATTTATGAGACTGACCCACACTCAACTAGCTGAAGCTTTGGGCTGTAATCCAGAATCCTTATTATGGCTCCCTCTTAACACTGCAGCTATTTATTTGAATTAGTGAGGTCACCCCAGTGACAGCCGTGGAGGTGGAGACGAGTCTTTAACTGGGACAACAGCTGGCCCTGAGCTTCATCGGAGGGGCGTAGAGGGTCCAGAGTGCTTTCCTTCCCGAGCTCTTCCTCTCCTTCGTCCTGCTCTTCATGCAGGTCACAGCTCGTCTCTTCCATTCAAGCCAGTGTGTTACTGAGCTGCGGCGCGTCCCGTGGTGTGGCTTTCACGGTCCCCGGAGCCCAGTCACGGGGCTCTCCCAGCTGTGGTGCCCTCCCACCTTGAGGCTGGGGCTGGTTTTATGTCCCAGCTCAGCCTCTTACTGACAGCGTGACTCTTTTGGACAGTTGCCCTATTTTTCTGAGCCTCGGTTTCCTCATCTATAAAGTGGGTCTAATGATATTTTTTTCACGGGGCTGTGTAAAGTTACTGTTTTTTGAGCACGCTCACTGCATGCCAGGCACTGTTATAAATGCTTTACTGTGTAAGTTCACTCAGCCTTAGCAACTGCCTCGTGAAGCTGATTCTCAGCATCCCCATTTTACAGATGAGGAAGCTGAGGTGCAGAGGCCACACGGCTAAGAAATAAAGTGCTGTTGAAGAGTCTAGAACATACACGATGGCACCCAGTGAATGTTTATTGAGTCTGAATGTCTCCCTCCCTAAATTAGTTACAGTCATAATCTCTGTTCTGTAGTTTTAAGATTTTAACTTTTCTCTGGCAATATTGAATGTATTAATTTTCAATGCAGATTTGTTTTGCAAACTTTGAGTTATAGAAAATCTTAAACAAATACAAAAGTAAAGAATAGTATAATGCGCTACTACATGCCCTTTCTACCCCTTTGATGGGTTGTCAACAGCTGGCCTATTCAGTGTGACCAGCATACCTGCCTACTCCTCTCCCCACCCTTATTATTTTGAAATAAATCCCAAACACATTATTTCTGCCATATATTTCAGTATATATTTCTAAAAGAAAATGATTCTTTAAAAACAACTGTAACTCTATTATCGTACTTCAAAACATTCAAAGTAATTCCCTAGCATCACACATTCAGTCAGTGTTCACATTCCTAGTTGTCTGTAATGTCACTGTTCACAAGTGTCTCTGAGTGAACAGGATCTGGTAGAGCCCACGCCACAGCTGGTCACTGTGTCTCCTAAGTCTCTTTTCATCTGTAGCTTCCCCTTCCATGTTTTTTCCTTGCAGTTTACTTGTTGAAGAAACCAGGTCATTTGTCCTAATCACGTTTTGCATGGTCTGGATTTGCTGATTTATCTCCCTGTTAGCATTTAACTTGTTCCCTGTCCTCTGCATCCCAGTTGGAAGGTGGCTCTGGAGACGGGATCAGACCCAGGTTCCGTGTATTTTGACCAGACCCCTTTGGAGATGGTGTGTTCTCCTGTGTGCCTGGGTGCCTGTGAGGGAGCAGGCACTGATGTCAGTGGGTCCTGGATCCGCTCCTCCTTTCGGGATTAGATTTCGGTGGCCTCAAGGGCCCGTTGCTGGTGATGCTTGTCCTGGGCTAGGCAGGGAAGAGGCCCCAGAAGGGTCAGCCCTAGGTGACGACTATTACTCTGAAACATTTGCTCACGCGTTGGGAGGAGAAACGGCCCCCTGTAAGCAGAGTTAAATTTTCCCTTTGACTTCCCCACCTTGGGCTTAGTGCCCTTTACATTTTCCCTTCAACATCAGTTATTCAGAGGCTCATGCTTTGGCTGTGGATCATTTGGGGCGTGACGTGTGGCACAGTGGAAAGAAGACTCTGGGGTCATCTGGCTTCTTGGGCAGCTCGGGGAGGGCTGGTCACCGGCCCTCGGCCCCGAGGCCTCCACCTGGGCAGGCAAGAAGGTTCCTGTCAGCCTGAAAAGCCAGTCGCCCTTAGTGCCTGTTTCAGTTTGCTAAAGCTGCCGACATGCTATATATACCAGAAACAGACTGGCTTTTAAAAGTGGGGATTTATTAGCTTGTAAGTTACAATTCTAAGGCCATGAAAATGTCCAAATTAAGGCATCAGCAGAACACCTTATCTGAAGACAGGCCGCTGGCATCTGGGACGCCTCTGTCACATGGGAAGGCGCACTGCCAGCGTCTGCTGGGCCTTCACTCCCGGGTTTCCTTGCTTTTCAGCTCCTGGCTTCAGTGGCCTCCTCTCTCAGCTTCTGCGGGGGCTTTTTCTCCATCTGTGCTTCCCTTTGGTTCATCTCTCTCATCCTCTCATAAATGACTCCAGAAAAGGATTAGGACCCTCCTTGAATGGGCGGGGTCACGTCTCAGTTGAAACAGCCCAACCCAAAGGTGCCTCCCATAACAGGTCTGCACCCCCAGGGATGGGTTAAAAGAACATGGCCTTTCCTGGGCACGTAACGGCTCTGCACCAGCACAGCGCCTCCTCCAGCCGCCATCTTTTTGTCTGCTCTTAGCTTCACCACCGAAAGGGGGGACCGTGGTCGGGAAGAAAAAGCCACCCAGGAGAGGTCTGGCTCACTTTGCAAGCCTTACAAAAAGTTTAATTCAGCTGGAAAATGCTTGTATTTGGCTAAAATAAATCATTTAGAGATGCTTGAACAGTCTTAATTTTATCATTTTCTTCCCATTGCTGAGTGGCCGCGTAGAGGGCTGCAGTTCTGCAGTCACACGGCACCGGCTCCCAGCCTGGGGCCCTCTGCAGCTACCCTGCGACTGGGCGAGGGTATCCCTTCTCAGAAGCCCATGTCCCTGGTGGGTGAGAGGTGCAAGAGAGATCTTGCCTTCACACAACGGTGAGCGCTTCGTGAGTGGTGAGGGAAGGGGTCTGGAACATTGTGGAAAATCAGTAAAGGTTCGGTGGAGGTGGTTTCTGATGTCCTGTCGCCTGGACTGCATCCCCGTGTACCCATGGATAGTGGGCGGAGGGCGTCTGGAGGGATTGACCACCCTCTCGCTGTCGTTAGCCATCCGGCGTCTTCTGGAGCTCCCATCACTGTCCGCTGGTGGAGGGTTGAATGGCTCTGTTCTTGGCAGCACTTCACTGTGTGGAACATCCTGGAAAGGCACAGGATTGCCAGCCTGTGTCACGAGTGAGGGGGGCAGCTGGGGCTGCTGCAGGGCCTCAGAGGCCCCCAGGGTCCCAGAGATGGGAGGGCCTGTGGGGGCCTCCAGGGAAGCCCACTGACTCACCAGCGCTGCCCTCACTGGTCCTTCTCTTTGTGGGACGGGAAGGCCAAAATGGGCCCCCGCTGCTCTGCCCCCCACCCCATGCTGCTGGGGAAGGGGGTGTGGGAACCTGTTACAGAGGGTCTCTGTGCTCGGCGGCCCTGCCCCAGTGTGGACGTCAGTGAAGGGAAGTGCAGTGCCCGGGTTGGTGAGCCGTGGGGGGCCATGTGGGGACTGCCTTGGGGCCCAGGCAGGGTTGACTTCCCATATGCCCCCCGCCGCAGCCCTCTCACCTGTCCTTGGTTGTGCTCCCAGGTGAGCATGTTCACCCTGTGTTATTTAGGGCCATGTGTTCCTGCACTCCTCACTCCTGCACCTGCAGGAGTGGATGCAGCAGTGCATGGGCTGGGTATCAGTGCAGGGCGCTGCTGGGAACTGGGCCCCATAGAGTAGCCGACACAGAGATGCATAGCAGGGGTCCTTGACCATGGGCAGAGTGGGACACAGGAAGGAGGGACAGCATCTTCATCTGCGGGTTGGCACATCCCAGCCCCTTTGCTGGAGATCTGTGGCCCTTGCCATACACTCCGTAACACTCTCCTAATTCACGCCCCGTGGTTCTTCATCAAGGTGGGTGTGCAGCGGACGCCGCCTGTTTTAGTTTGCTAATGCTGCCGGGATGCAAAACACCAGAGATGGATTGGCTTTTATAAAAGGGGGTTTATTTGGTTACAAAGTTATAGTCTTAAGGCTATAAAGTGTCCAAGGTAACACATCAGCAATTGGGTACCTTCGCTGGAGGATAGCCAATGGTGTCCGGAAAACCTCCGTTAGCTGGGAAGGCATGTGGCTGGTGTCTGCTCCAAAGTTCTGGTTTCAAAATGGCTTTCTCCCAGGACATTCCTCTCTAGGCTGCAGTTCCTCAAAAATGTCACTCTAGTTCACTCTAGTTGCTCTTGGGGCGTTTGTCTTCTCTTGTCTCCTCCAGAGCAAGAGTCTGCTTTCAGCGGCCGTCTTCAAACTGTCTCTCATCTGCAGCTCCTCTCTCAGCTCCGGGGCGTTCTTCAGAGTGTCCCTCTTGGCTGTAGCAAGCTGGCTCCTTCTGTCTGAGCTTATATAGTGCCCTAGTAAACCAATGGAGGCCCATGCTGAATGGGTGGGGCCACGCCTCCATGAAAATTATCGATTAAGAGTCATCACCCACAGTTGGGTGGGGTGCATCTCCATGGAAACAACCTAATCCAAACGTTCCAACTTAATCCCCACTAATATGTCTGCCCCACAAGATTGCAACAAAGATAATGGCTTTTTCTGGGGGACATAATATATACAAACCGGCACACTGCTGTTTCTGGTTGGTTCACTCCTCCCAAAGACAAGAGTGCAACTTGAGTGTGCCCTGAATGGGGGTACAGTGGAGTGTCTGTTGTAAAACTGGAAGAAAGCAGGTAGGCTTGCAGTATGTCTGTGGGAGGGAGTCTGAGCCCCCTTCCTTGGGGGTGGCTGGGCAGGGCAGTGCCAGCCTGGCTTCCTGCAGCCCTCCAGGAGAGCTGGAGAGGCTGCACCGAGGCTCGTAAAAGCCTTATTTCCCCCTGAACATTTGAAAGTGTGAGGAAAGATGGAGAAGCAGACTGTTCGCTACCCTCTCCCTGGAGCTCACTGCCGTGAGCACCTGAGCATGTTTCTTTCCTGTGCTGAGAATACATTTTTCTTTACAGAGGTTTTGCTGTAGATACAACTTTGTGCCCTGGTTTTTTTTTTTTCATTTACCATATAATAAGCATTTTTTAATTAAAAAGCATCTTATAAATATCATTTTGAAATGACTACTTATGTTCTGTCATGTCGCTATATCATAATTTACACGACTGTTCCCTTCATGTTGGACATTTAGATTTTTTTTTCCTGATATAATTAATGCAGTGATAAACATCTTAGGGCTTGGATTTTTGTCTGCATTTGAGATTGCTTACTTAGAACAAATTCCTTTAAATAGCATTACCATGTCAAAGGGTATGCACGTGTTACAGATTCCTCCTCTTCCCCAAATTTGTACCACTGGGTATCTGCTTGGCCTTTACTGTGCCCACCCTAACCTGGCCCAGGGTGGGTGGGGGCGGTAGGAAGCGAGTGGGTTGGGAAGGCTCCCTTGGGGACAGGGTGCGCGGGCCATTCTGAAGGGTGGGAAGCTGTTAACTGGTGGGAGCAGCTACGGGGAGTGGGGAGAGGCTGCCCCAGGTACTCGGGCAGCGTGACCAGCATGTGCCCACACCCCAGAACTGCTAGACAACCCCAACTTGAGGCTCTGAGGCCAGAGAGGGGTGGGAAGGGGGCAGGAAGCGGCTGGAGTGGAAGGCCAGAGCACGCCAGGCCCAGTTACATCCCAGCGCAGGGGCCACCCAGGGGCGTCGAAGTCACTCTGCCATGGAGGGTGGACTGGGGAGGGCGCGGGGTGCTGAGAGGCCAGGTGGGGCTGCTGCAGAGGGGGGCTGCCGGCGGTGCCTCGATTCTCAGTTCTTGCTAAACTGATAGGTGAACCCACCTTCCGTTTAAATTTTCATTTCTCTAGTTTCTGCTGAGGTTGAGTCTGTTTTTATTTGCCGATTGTGTTTCTGTATCCGGGCTGGCCGGCTGGCGTCCTTCTGCAGGTGCTCAAAGCATGGCGGCGATTTCCGACGTCTGCAGTGTACCCAGACTCAACTCTGCTTTCCCCAGCGCCGGAAGTGCTGCCTGGATGGGTGGCCCCAGAGAAGATCCCTTTTGCTGGCATGCAGTTTTGGAAGAAGGGACTCAGAATGGGGCAAACCCAGTTTAAATTAGGGGGTCCTTAGCGATTCGGGGCAGCTTTGTTTTAGAAGAAGCACAGCCAGATTCAGCCCGTTTGCTGAAGTGGAAAAGATGAACAGAGAAGAGGGCCTCCCCAGGTCCAGCTCACAGTGCAGCTGCCTCCCAGAGTCAGCAGCTACTGGGGGGTCTTGCCTCTCAATATATTTATTGGCTCGTTTGTTTGGGAACCACCAAGGTTTCCTGGGGACCGTGCAGGCGGGGTCTGCGGAGAAGGCCAAAGTTCTCCTAGTAGACTGGAAAAGGTTCTCCTGGTGGCCGGCGCTTGCCGTGCCGTGGGGGCGCGTGCCTTGGGTTCCTCGCAGCAGGCACTGGCTTTGTATGCCGTGTCCCCTCTGACGCTCGGTGCAGCAGCTGTGGGAGGAGCTGGCCTCTGTCCTCGCAGCTCCTGTTAGAGGAGCATCTGAAGCGTGTCCCTGGTTAAATCGGAGCGGGTCCAGGCTCTCAAAGCACTGCCCTTGCAGCCAGCAGCCTTGTCATGCTGCCCCATGCAGAGTCATGCTCTGGCCTTGGCTGAAGTCCCCCTTATTTACCATTTGATTTTGCACAAAGACCGGATGAGATCAGAGATGAGGCAGAGAGCCGGACGAGCTGATGCAGCAGAGGCCTTCCAAAAATTACTCTCTGATTCCTGAAGACTGTAGAGGTTGATGAATTTCAAAAAGGAAAAATTAAATTTGGTTCAAGAAAAAGTTTTGGAAAGTCAAAAAACAAAATAAAGCCAAACTGAAAGAAGAAAATAGTCACCCTTACCTCTGTTGCCATGGTGGGGTGGGCCTTGTGCCTTGATTTTCTTCCTGCTAATGTGTGCCAAACACTTGCCCACTCTCAGAGGGGTTTTCTTTCCTTAACCCCGTGGCCGGATGTGTCCAGGGGAGCCAGGGCAAAGCCTCTCCAGGAGGCACCCCTCTGCCGGGGCCTCGTGGCTTCAGCGTGTTTGGGGGCCCAAGGCAGTCTTCAGTCCTTTCCGGGATGGAGACCACCCGCCTTTAAAGGACGGGTTTCCCTTTTAAAACAAGTCAGTAATTTTCCACATCCCTGTGGCAATACCGAGCAAGGCCGTTCCTCTTTCTTACTAACAGAACCTTGATTTTTTCTGGGGCAGCTCTGGGTCTGCTGAAAACTCCGCTGAGCCCATCTCCCCTCAGTCCGACACAGCTGTGCCCTGTGAGGTACAGGCAGATACTCCTCTGGGCAGGACCCTTCGCAAAAAACACCTGCCCTGGGCACTCTTCCTGCCTGCTTCACCAGCCACCTGCTCTGATAAGGGAAGCAGCCAAAGGGCCACCATGGCCGAGCAGGAAGATGAGAGGACCCTGGGCCCTTGGCTTCAACCTCGAGAGGCTGCCCCGGCTCTGTACTGCCTGCTTCTACATGCCTTCTTATTCCCTGCGAAAAATACCCCCCTATCTGTTTAAATAACTGTTAGCTTTTTTTTTAATTGCCTGCAGCTGAATACAATCATAACTGATAAGGTAATGTTTTAATATTTTACAAGGGAGAAGTGTATTTATATATTGTGTAATTAAAAATGAAAAATACTGTGACTCCTCATATATTTCTGGACCCCACAGCAGACCCCCTGAAACAGAATCTTGGGGGATGGGCTCACATATGTGCATCTTTGACAAACTCCAATGTGGGAAATTTCCATATTTGCTTGTAGTATCATCTCCATTTCATAGAGGAGAACTTCTACAGAGAATGTAAGCTAAGCAGCGAACCCCAGCACTTGTAACCGAGGGTTTGGATTTGCATATGGGTCTGTCTGACCGCATAGTGCCCCTCCACCCCCAGGACCTCAAACTCCTTGTATTTGTTTGGATATATTATGCCCCCAGGAAAAAGCCATGATCTTTTAATCCAATCTTGTGGGATATTTGGATTAAATTGTTTCCATGGAGATGTGACCCACCTAACTATAGGTGATAACTCTGATTGAATTATTTCCATGGAGGTGTGGCCCCAGCCATTCAGCATGGTTCTTGATTTGATCACCAGAGTCCTATAAAAGAGCTCACAAACAGAAGGCCCTCGGAGCAGCTGAGAGAGACATTTTGGAGACAGCTGCTGAAAGCAGACTTTTGCTGACACTCTACTCTGGAGAAGCTAAGAGAGGACAAAACACCCCAAGAGCAACATTTTGAAGAACGCACAGGAGCTGAGAGAGGAGCTAGAACACAATCTGGGATCAGCAGACACCAGCCATTTGCCTTCCCAGCTAACAGAGGTTTTCTGGATACCCATGGTCTTCCTTTGGTATACTTGTGTTGATGCCTTAATTTGGACACTTTATGGCCTCTAGACTGTAAATTTATAACCAAATAAACTATTAAAGCCAGTCCATTTCTAGTATTTTGCATAATGGCAGCATTAGCAAACGGGAACACCCCTCCACAATACAGCACCCCGTGCCCGAAGAAGACTTCCGAATAGAAGATTCACAACTATTTTCTGAACGGTTTTATGTACTTTGCTGCCCAGGACAGCGTCACTGTAATATATGTATCCCTGGGAAAGGAAGGGATGTGTGGGTTCCGGCATGTTTGTTAAGGAGCAGACTTTAAAGTTCATGGTCTTGTCTTCCATTTTTAAAACAAAATTCTTTGAAACCAGCTTTTTCCATAGACTTTCTAGGTTAAGTCACTTAAAAATTACAAGCACATCCCCCCATGAAAGGTAATTGTGGTTGTTTTATGCGTGTGGAAGACACATAGCTTGTAAGTACTGGAGGAGCCTCCCATGAGTCATGAAAACTTGTGGCACTCGTGTTTTAGCAGATCAGCCCTCCAGAGCTGCTGGATGTCATCTTAGCTCACAAGGCATTGGTCAGGGACACTCATAACAATTAAATGCCCACAGCTCCCCTCAAATGGGATCTTTGGGTAAGGTGGCCACCCCAGGTTGTAACTGTGTGGTTGCCTGGATATTTGGAGACCTGTAGGCTGGTGGAGGAGAGGAGCTGTATCGTGTGAAACAGGAGGTCAGTGCACTCAAGACCCTCAAGGGCAGCAGGGCGAGGGTCCAGCATGGCCTGGGCCTGGGCGCAGCTTGAGTCCGCTGGGTTAGGCGCTCAGATGCAACTCCTGACAGCCAGACTTCCAAATGTACACCGTTGCTGAGGTCCTCCTTTGGGGGAGGCACCCTGGGGGCATCCTGCTCTGTTGCCTTTGGGGAGTGCCTTTTCGGGTGGGGGTGCAGGGAGAGAAGCATGGGCCCCGTCTCTGTGCCAGCAGCTGTTGCCACACTCTCCTCTCAAGGGCTCCACTCGTGCAGGCTCCGTGCAGGGCATCTCACAGTCGTGCATCTAACTCCTATGAGAGCGTTATGTTGTTCCCATCCTACAGATGTGGAAACCGAGGCTCAGAGAGGTCGAGTTAACTTGCTCCAGGTCACAGGCCAGGAAGCAGCAGACCCAGGCATGCTCAGGCCTGCCTCTGCCCGATTCTCCCTGTGGTGCTCCACCCACCGTGGTGGTGCAGGGACGGGGGAAGTGTGCTGGGAGGAGACCACCTGTGACCGGGAGAGGGGGAAATCTTTGTGGACGAGGCAGGATTTAGAGAGATTGCGGTGAGTAAGGTAAGCAAGGAGAAGGTGGGAGCGTGTCCTGGGCATGGGGCTCAGTCTCGATTGGTTGCAGTAAGTAGTTCCTTGTGGGGCTGGGGTGAGATGGGGAGTGGGAAACGAGGCTGCAGATGTAATAGGGTTGAACTGTGAAAGGGACTGAATGCTAGGCTAAGTAAGAGGAAGAGCATTTCATATTTGATTTAACACTGTTATTGAAGACATTATATATTATGCTATTTATTATCCTTAACTGCAGTAAATTCATATCAATGCTTAGTGTCAGGAAATGTGCCCCCCCCATGGAATGTCACTTATTTTTCCTTTAATTAGAAAGCAAGGACTGTGGTTTTCATTGTCTTTCCCTTTTTGCCCAGGCTACCAGGAAGCCCAGGCCTGATTTAGTGTCCAATTGCAATCACTGTCTTATTTTTGATTCCTGATAAAGTAGTTCCTTCTTTTACTCCATGTGGTTTCCACCAATATTAATTTTGTTTGCCTTAGGTATAAATTATTATTAAAAAGTACCTTTAATTCCTTTTGGAAATAGACAGTATCTACCTTGTAAATATATTTTAATGCTAGTTAAGAAGAAACTTAGATTGACTTTTTTTTGCATTATCATAAGCAGAGGCAACAAAGGGCTGGAATTGGGTAGCAATGCAGTCAAACGTTGTGTCAGAACATTTTCTTGGCATCTTGATGAACTGCTTGCAGGAGGTGGTTAGGAAGGGCATGTTAACCCTCGGGTGCTGAGTGGAATGAGTCTGTCCCTGGGAAGCCCAGGAGTCTCCGGGTGGCGGGAGGGCCTGCCAGGTGTGGGTATGCCACGGGGGGCTCCCTGCCGGCTCCAAGTCATGTGCACCACCCACCCGGCCCCTCTTCTACCATTTCAACAGGGTTCTGGTTTTGCTTATTCACTAGGACCACTGGGGCCAGGTTTTTGGCTCTTGGAGGGAGAATGGACTAAAAGTCTGTGTTGGCAGTTCTCTGTACCCCTCATTCTGGAGCGTTAAGGAAGCTCTCAGTAAAACGACTGCATGGTGAACACAGTGGCAGCGTCCCGTCCAACAGGAGGAGGCTCCCGTGGCCCATGGCCTCCAGAACTTCAGCCTTGCAGTCCTGCTGGCAGTCTCGTCTCTGACGGTCAGGAACGGCCGGCTCAGCTGGGGCGCTCCTGCTGCAGCCTGTGCCCAGGCCTGGACGCTGTGTGTTCCTTCAGGCGTTCCCCTCTGGACCCGGCTCCCCAGCAAGCCGTGTACCTCAGCGCCTTGCTAATGGGGAAGTCAGATTGTTTGGCTTTCAAGTGTTCGCATTCACAGCTGCAGTTAGAGCACCCGAGGCTCCCTAGGGCGGGAGGGGTATCTGACGGGTGGAAAATGTGTGCACTTTTCTGGGAAGATCTTATCAGACTCTCCAAGGAAATACATTCGCCCTGTATCATATTACCCAACAGGGTTAAAAGCCACTGCTCTGAAAAATGACTTTCTGGGGATTTCTTCCCAACCCTTCTCGCTGCCTGCCCCAGAGCCAGCTTGCCCCTGGCAGCTCTAGGCAGAGGGCGGTGGAGGTGGAGCCCGGGAGCCCCTGCGCCCCAACCCAGCTGCGGCCCGACCAGCGGCCTCCGTGTGGCCCGCTGTGCCCGCGCCCTTCCCCGCTGCGCCAGCCGCGCGAGCAGCCACGGAGCTTTCTCTCCCTCGTGGCCGAGGAAAGGCCTTTTCCAGTGCTGCATTTGGGGACAGTCGGATTTGGGATTAGGAAGGCCGGCCGTGGGCCTGTTACAAGGAGATCTTCCCCGCGGTCCAGCGAGGACCCAGGCAGGAAGCGCCCGTGGGCAGCCGCAGGGGGAGCCGCGCTCTCCAGGACGCACCAGGGAGCGCCTTTCTTGCGCGGCCCCTCGCGGCTCACGGAGAGGGAGCCTGGGGCACGGCGGCCGCTGCTTGTGCCGCACTCGGTTGACCGACACGCGCGGGGAGCCTTCGGTGCGGGCGCAGGCAGGGCGCGGGGTCGGGGCTGCGGGGAAGGAGGGCGCCCTCCGCGGGCGCCCGGACCCCTTCCCCCGGGAGCGCGCGCTCCCCCGTGCGCTGATCAGTATGCGCGGAACACTTCATGCTGGCTGTTTCCACTTAGCGACCAGGCCGGGGTATTTATCATTTTTAAAAGCCACGTAGCAGTTTTGCCTTATTGATATGCCCTAGCTGCTTAACCGGCCTCGCATTTGTTGGAGTCTCCTAGGTTTTCGCAATTATGCATCTTTGCAGAGTCAGCCCTCCCCTTCCCCCTCATTTATTTCCTTGGGAGTATATTGCTGGGTCAAAATTATGAATGGTTTTATGCTTTTTCTTATTGAATTTTTTTCTTTTTATAATGGAAAATGTCAAACACACTAAAGAAGAAAGACTGTTACAACAACCACCATGTATTTATCAGGGAACTTCAGTAATTATCAGCTCAAGGCCAGTTTTGTTTCATTTTGCCCTCCCACCTTCTCCTATCCTGGGTTATTTTGCAAGTCTCAGACATCATGTAATTTCATCCATAAATACCCCAGTATGTATTTCTAAAGATAAAAAGATCTTTTTAAAAGTAAAATCCCCATTCCCTTATCACATCTGAAAAAATTAACCATGATCCTTAACATCATAAAATACATAGTCATCCAACTAAAAGATTTCCATGTGTCCTGTGGCCATTCTTACGAGGCCTAACAGTCGTTGGAACCCTGTGTTCTCTTGGGCAGCGTGGAGGGTGGGGATTTTATCCGGAAGGGCTGCTCTGGCCGCCTGCAGAGGGAGGCGACCCCCGACCTCGGCTGTGTGCCGCCCCGGGGTGCTGGGCTCCTCTGCCCCGCCCCCCCCCCGCGCGGTCGGCCTGCCCAGGCAGCGGGCACACAGCAGCGTCTGGGCCTCCCTTTGGGCTCCACCCAGTTGAAGAATGAACAATCATCATGCTCTTTTTTCAGTGTGGAAGCTAGACATTGTTTCCTTTTCTACAATAAAAATTCCACAAAGCTAGGAAAATGCCTATTCCCGGCTGGATTTTGATCATCTGATTTGCATGTTTCCCTTGGCAAGTGTTGTTTGGTATTATTCAAGGTGACCCAGTTAGAACCACTGTTTAAAGTCACATTGTCGTTAATAAGTTACAAAACCTGGTGTGAGAAGTCTCTTAATTCTGAATATTGTACACGTGGGAATACATGCTTGTGTTGGGGCTCTTCTTTGTATTTAAATATGGCTACATTAAAATGTAATCTCTGTTCTCTCTGTTGATGTTTCTGGTTTTTCACTGTTGATGGAGGGGAGCATCTTCCCTATGATCCGGAACCTGTCAGACTTGGCTTTGGAAAGCAGCTGGCACGTGCCTCTGGTGGGCACGTCTCCCTGGGGCTTGCCCTCCTTGCATGGCTGGGCTCCCTACCTGGTGTGGGACAAGGAGTCACGGTGCCCCCTTCAGAACACGGGCAAGTTCGCGGGGAGGCTGTCGGGGTGCACGTGCCTTCTGAGAGCTATAAGGGCCAGAGGCTTTTATCCTCAAGGCAGATAGGCTTTATGTTCAGTAAAAGTGTGTTCTGTGTTCACCAGCTTCACATCCCAGGCCTAGCTGTTTTTGATGGAAGAATTAAATAACTGGATTTTAGTTTTGGTTCAAGTTTTCCATTTCATTCCTTAGTCATTTGCAATATAATATCTCCCCTTTCTTCTTTTTATAACAAGAACAGAAAAATTTTTTTAAAGATTTGCTTATAAGCCAAATACTTCAACACCTTGATTGCCCCCCCACCCCCCATTTCTGTTCAAGCGTTGTCCCTATGCATCCTTGTTTTTTTTAATGATTTTGTATTGCCTTCTTCACTTTACACCATTACAAAAAGCAAAGTGTTGCTATTTGTATTTTCTTTTTTCCCAAATGTCTGTTGAATTTATTTGCTTGATCAGTAATGGTCTGGCAAAAATTAATTGACCAACATTGAGATGTTTATAATGAAATACTAATTTTAAAAATCCATGACACCTTGATAGAAATTAAGAGCGTACAGCAACAGAAAAGAAACCTTTGATGTTGCCAGCAAATATAAAATGAATGCAGCATGCAGTGAGAAGGCTTTATACATTTATATTTGACACCTGACCATGTTTCAGTCACCATGATATCTCTTCTCCAAATTTAAAAAAACAGTATGCTAATTTCTGTAACAAAGCTTTTTTTTCATACAAAAATCAAATAATGGCCGACAAGTCACAACAGTGCAACAGGTAGAGGATAGAAAACCACATCAAACGGTTGCTGAAAATAAATACTGGGAGGAGGCGAGGCTAGAGCACTCTCGGGGTCTCTGTC
>PVKY010001685.1:0-30081 GCA_004027775.1 Bradypus variegatus | reverse complement strand
GGCACAGACACGGAGGCTCCTGCTGTGACTCCCACAGAAGCACCTGCCTCGCGGCCAAACCAGAACCAGCCCCCAGGCATCGACGGCGGAACGACGCCAACGGAATCCGACTCGGCGACACGCAGGAGCGCCTCCAGCCGTACGCGTCCCCTTCCATCTGCGCGTTACCCGCACACGATAAAGTGAATCCAGACGCGGGGGGGCCCCAGTCCTCTCCTCGTGCAGCACACTCTCCCTCCCTTCCGTCGCGGCCAGGACGCCAAGTCCTCGAGGCCAGGGGCTAAGCCTGTGGCCCGGGGTGTCCCCAGCCCCTGCACGGAGCCCGGACCACAGCGGGCACAGGGGCAGCCCCGGCGGGGAGACGCTTCTCCCATCGGCACTTGAGTCCCAAGTCCCATTCCAGGGCACTCCGCTGTCTACACCGTGACGGTCATCATCTGCCCTGGTTGAGACCGGCTTCCAGTCGGGAGCTCCTCGGAGATTATTTCCTCCACTGTCGAAGCAGCCTGCAAGCTGATAATCACTATCCCCACCTTGCAAACAGGGAGCCCAGGGTTCATAACCTACCTAAGAACGCACAGGTAAAAGGTTCGAGAAGTCAAGTTTAAACTCAGACCTAAAGCCGTTGAGCTCTCCCCACAGACCACTTATGACCACGAAGAGACAAGTTGAAAACGCAGGCCTCTGCCTTTCTCAGAGGCAAGCTAGTGGTCCGGCGCTCATCTCCCGGGCATCGTCACCACCGCCCGCCTTGCTGGCCGAGGCTGGAGTCCGGGGCCGCCTCCTTTCCACCCCTCACCCTGACTCCGCCACTAAGTCCCGCTGCCCAGGCTTGTCGGCCCACCCTGTCACCATTTTTCCAAACACAGCATCGTCCGTTCAGATCTTTACTTCTTCTTTTCGAAGATGGTGGGCACCACGGGCCCCCCGGCTCTCCCGATAGGTTCCCTCTGGTTCCTTCTGGCGACGCTCGCCCAGAAGAGCTTTGTAAATTGGACCCTAAACTCATGTCTCCTCGATGCCCACAGGACAGGTTCAAGCACTGGCACGGCGTGCCCCTGGGCCCTGCGAGCTCCCAACCCTCCCCAGCTCACCGCACTCCCCTCCCCCCATCCCCAGCCCAGCGGCCTCACAGCAGGCCTGGCTGCGTCCAAGTCCCCGGGCCCTTGCCCGCCAGGGCTCACCCGTCCTGGAAGCCCTTCCCTCCCTGTCCCCTGGGGCAGTCGCCGGCTCCGCCATCCAGGAGCAGCTCTGGGTCTGGCTCCCCCGCCCAGCGGTCCAGTGAAGCTGACGGCCACTCTCCCAGCTCACAGCTCCCTTCCTGCACCCTGCTCTGCAGCTCAGCTCCCCGTGGGCTCTGCTTGCTGGCAGGCTGCACTCCTCATCTGCAGACCCTGCACCCCTCAGGCTGGACAGGCGCCTGTTCCTGTTTGCACCCGCACTCCCGCACACAACAGCGAGTCAAACGGAACGGAACAAGTGACTTAATAAAGGAAACCAACTCTACGTGCACACGTGGAATCCCAGTCACGGATCATTAATGTTTAAAAGAGTGAATTCAAGGAGAATGTTCCAAGCAGAAACTACGGCAGGGGAGGGCAGAGCATGCCCCTGGGTGAATCCTACCAGCCGGCAGCCTGAGGTGTGAGCTGCAGACAGCAATAGCCGGGTGTAGACAGGGCAGAAGGTCCTCTGCCCTCAGGCCTCCCCTCCGTCAGCTCCTCCCTCCACGAGGCTGGAGCAGGGCCAAGTGCCCGAGCGGAAGGAAAGCGATCAGAATGGCCCCGTCCTATCCCCGAGCCCGGGTGAGAACCCCCGGCACGCAACCTCAAGTCCTGGGGGACACGTAAGTGGTCTGAGACCTAACAGAGCCTACTCTTTCAGCAAACAAGAAGGCAGGCCATTCAATTCGTCGCCTGCAACAGCAAAACTGAGTGCTGCTGGGCCGGCTCCACCGTCTACGGCTCGGGACAGGCATGTGGACGTGTAGAGCATCCTTGGTAGCAAGGTCGTCCCTTCGGAGACTGAGCGAAGGACAGGGCGTACGGATGGAGGTGAGCGTGGCCGTGAAGCGGGACACACAGAGGACAGTTGACGCTCCAGAGTCAACCCGGAGACCAAGACGCCGTGGGCAGGGCTACGTGGTGCAGTATGGTGGGTATGGGATGGCCACAGAACGAGGAGGCCCGCCACCACCTTCACGTGAAGACTACAGCCTACAGGGTCTCCTAGACTGAGACTGCAGAGAAGCAGCCGATGCCCCCAGAGACACAGAGCAAGCAATATCCAGCTAGACATTCCGCTCAGCAGCGGGAAGGGCATTCCCATGCAGCAGCGTTCTCCCTTCCTTTCCGGGGAGGGGAGCGCAGATGGCAGCGAGGCCGTGTCCAGGAGCAGAAGGCACCGGCGCGAACTCTTACCCGCCTCCTCCCTCCCTCAGAGGCCTGATTCGGACACAGGCACGTGCAGGGCGAGGTGGGAGGTGTGCCTTTTCCCCAGACCACTGCCAAGCCCGTGCTTGAATGCGTTTGTCTCTGACTCGCTCTGAGAGAACAGGGTCTCCACGTGCCAGGGAGCGGAAACCTTGTCATTTAGGTGGGGGGGGCGCTGATTTTATACCTCCAGTCATTGCATGGTATTAGCTCCACTTGGAGTTCAGGTTTCCAGTTGCTTGCCTCTGTGTTCTACATTTCTTTTTTTAATTTACTCTTTGGAACATTACCACCTGGAAGTTTCTGGAGAACTAATTCTGGCTTTTTTAAAGTCAATATGCCAACACTTGAGCACATACATGTCCTCTGAGCTTTTTCCATCTTTCTAACTGAATCTGTGACCTTATCGCATCTTAGGTAAGTTTGAGACCCAAAAATTCAAATCATCCATATTTACTAACTATTCTGTGAAACATGGGAAACATCTTGTAACCAGTAGCATTTTTTTTCTGAAATGATAATCCTAATATTAGTTATACACTGGTGAGTACTTTTCAAATTGACTTTAACAATCAAAATCATAACTATGATACTTTTGTGGGTTCCTCTCGGATTTCACTTTAAAACTCATCTATTACCCTATCATTTGGAAACCAAATAAAAGAATCTGAAACAGTCTATAAAAGGGACACTAAGGGGTTCCACAGCACAACCTCCCCATCGGTGCCTTTGCCTTCCAGGATTTCACATCTCCTAGCAAAATGGAAATTGACTTCTACAAAATCAAATGCAAAGGAGTTCAATCCCAAGTCAGTTTTTCAGGCAAATCCACCAGTTGCTGACCAGAAGTTTTATATCATGACTTCTACCCCGGGGAGCACAGGAGATGACCCTAAGTGTTAACTGCAGCCATGAAATTGAATAAGAGCGTAAACGTGGTGGGGCCAGAAGCAAAGAAGGCGGGGTACACCTGCATCAGCAGTGGGAAGAGTAGAAACAAAATCGTTGGTGAGCA
The DNA here is from genome assembly GCA_004027775.1 of Bradypus variegatus. Classification (NCBI taxonomy): domain Eukaryota; kingdom Metazoa; phylum Chordata; class Mammalia; order Pilosa; family Bradypodidae; genus Bradypus; species Bradypus variegatus. Next base: position 26,634 of record PVKY010001685.1, on the reverse strand, counting down.
GCAAAGTGCGTGACAATGGCCTTGGATGATGTGTGGGTTAGGATATATTATGTCCCCCACAAAAGTCATGATATTTTAACCCAGTCTTGTTGGGTGGAACCTCTTGATTGAGTGTTTCCATGGAAATGTGACTCACCCAACTGTGGGTGAGAACTTTGATTAAATTATTTCCATGGAGGTGTGAACCCTGCCTACTCAGGGTACTTTTGATTCCTTAAGAGAACTTAAGAGCTGTCCCAGATGCTTGCTCACACTTGGAGACCTTGGAGATGCAAGCAGAAGGACATTTGGATGCTAAGCTAAGAGTTAAAGCCCAGAGTTTGCCCTGGAGAAGCTACAAGAGAACCCCCAGACACTTAAGAGAGAAAAGCCCTGGGAGAAGGAAGCAAGGACGCACAGGAGCTGAGAGAGGAGCTAAGACAGATGCCCAGAGACATTTTGGAGAAAGCCATTTTGAAACACAGCCCAGGAGCAAAGGACCAGCAGACACCAGCCACGTGCCTTCCCAGCTGACGGGTGATCTGGACGCCATCAGCTGTTCTTCAGGGAAGGTATCCTCTTGTTGATGCCCTAGTTTGGACAATTTTATGGCCTTAGGACTACAAGTTTATAACCTAATAAACCCCCTTTATAAAAGCCAGTCAATTTCTGGTATCTTGCATAATGCAGCTCCAGGAAACCGGACCAGACAGTAACCCAAAGAATAAAGTAAATATCCATGAGCCTGTACTGACATCAATAAATGTGTAAAGAATAGGGGCAGGTGCCCCCTCCCTTTAAAAGGCAGAGCTTAATTCTCCCCTTTAGTGTGGCTGACTTCCATAGACTAAAATATGGAAAGGAAAAAAGAGTCACTTTGCAGTGGAAAGACCTGGCCGACCCTACCTTAAGCAAATAAATGGTTACGGTTTCCATCACCCATGATAAGACACCCGCTGAAATACAAGGTAAAGGGCGTCACTTCCCCAAAATCCATAATCTTCGTCTAAAGAACCAACCCTTCTGAAACAAGTGGCAGGTATCATGTTGCAATGTGATATGTTGTTATATATTAGACTGCATTTTATATTTTATGAAATATTTTGAAGTTGGATAGCCAGCTAATACCAAGCGAATTTTCTCAGGCAAACTGTGCCATTCTTTAAACAGTTAATGAAGCCCTAGGACAGGCTGGCCTTTTTAGATAGTAATTTTGTTTAGTTGGTAATTTTTCTTCTTCTTTTCATTTTGGTCCTTCCAAAGCACATCAGAATGGCTCCAAAGGCCTACCCTTCGGTTTTATTCTTACCACAAGCAGCATGTGTATTTTCACTCTGACTTAGCAAAGAGCCCGCGACTGAGGCTGCCGACACCGCTGGAGTGGGCTAACCCTACAGACGTTTCCACAGGCCGACCCCCCACCCTGGCGGTTCCAGGACCTCCCAAGTGCCCCCGCCGGACACCCGGGTGCCTGTGACCCAGCATTCCCCATCCTCTTGGCTGCGTGTCAGCAGCCAATGAATAAATTGATAAATATTTGCAATGACACAGGATGTCGGGGAGAGGAAGGGGAGAAGGCAGGATGCACCAACTACTGAAGTTGCTTGGGAGCTTTAGCAGCTTCCTTGCTGTCATATTGGGGGCGGCAGATTGAACTTTCCTCTGGTATTTTCCTCTTACTGTAAGTAATTACAGACTCACTACAGTGTAACACAACATCACCCTGACACAGAACCTAAAACTTTGGGCTATTATAAGCGCTTTACCCCAGCAAAGGCTACTAGTATCCACTGAAGACAGTTCAAGCAATGACGTGAAAATTCCCATACAGTTTTTCCAGGCAAGAGAACACAACATTTCAACAGACCCGCCCTTGGTGTTGACTGGATCTACACTTAACCACTTCCTAGGTTAAATGTCTTATCTACACCCCCTTAGTGGCAGCATCAAAAATAATCATCTACTAGCTCATGAGCTCTCGTCAAGAGTAAATTCAAGAAATTCTGGAAGGAAATGCAGGACTGGCACTGAGCCTGCAGACCGGATCTCAGCTACGTGGAGCCGTGATACTCAGGGCAAATGACACGAGTGGATCTCGCCTAGCTGCACGCTGATTCTGGTGTCTGGGATCAGGCTTCACAAAACGGAACAGAAAGGTGAGGCCAGCACAGTAGCAGGCTCTCGGACTCATACTTAAAGCAAGTGTCATCACCAACGATATCTTCCCTCTTGTCCATCTCCTCACAAGCTTTATTATTCCTTATTCCACCAAAGTAAAGCAAAAAAAAATGCCCCAAGCTAAAGCACGTCTCTAAATGACGTGCTCCTTTAAATGCATCTCTGAAGACCTCGTCCACTGAAAGTGCCCAAAATGATGAGAAAACATCAGCTGATGCTGGAAATGGAGATGGGGACAAAACCGAGCAAGACACAGCAAGCTCACTCACTTCAGGCAAAGTAGAAACAGAAAACTCCACACCAATACAAAACTTGAACTTGAGTAGCTTTTAGATTTACAAGCCCAGTTCACCCTGTGTGAATTTCAACTCATGTGTTTGACAAGCACCTCCAAATGAAGTGGGAAACTAGATGGATGAATACACATTCTACTTTTCTTTCCACCCATTGTCTTAATCACACCCAAATATGATTTATCACCCTTTTATGCACTTTCCTTTAAAAATAATTTTCTGGAAAAGCTAGTAATTATCATTTTGAAAATAACACTGGAGTAAAAGCCACAGTGTCACTTATACTTTCCTTCAATAGTATGTTAGCTATTTTTTCTGTAAATCTATTGTTCAAACTCAGCAACTGGACATCAAACTAGAAAAGGCAAAACAAAGCCAATGAGGAAACAAAACACAGTAGGTGCAGAATCAGGGATGAAGGGGATACTGATTCATTAGGGACACTATCACACACACATAACTGATAAATTTCCTATCAGTGACTCAGGGATAAACTTAATTCAATATGGATCTTAGTTCACGGCTTCTTTGCAAATGAAAATGAGGCAATTCAGTGCAAGCGGTGATCAAAGAAGGAGATGAAATGCTACTTTGTAACAACAGTAATGAAGGCAAAAGGAAGACCCCTCCACAGCACGTCTCTACCAAAACTGAAGATATTAAAAACGCAGAACCGGAGCCACAGGATTCTGCACGAGTAGTCTGTTATCCACTTGGTTTCATCTTTCAGTCCTAACTTCCCACAACATCCAGTCTTAGCATTTCCAGCTGTCCCAGTTCAAGGTCACATTTGCACACCATCATCACTCAGTTCACCGTGGGCAGCCCAGGGCTCTCGCACCCACTGGTGGAGAAGAGGGGTTCCGAGGAGTCGCGAGCACACAGTAAACAGGACCCCTCCCCATTTCAGGTTTATTAAAACCAAATTAATGAGTAGAAAAATGGGGACAAAAACTGAATGAAAAGTAGGGTGAGATAGGAGGGATGATTTTTATTTTTTATTCTTATTTTGATTCTTTCTGATGTAAGGAAAATGTTCAAAAATAGATTGGGGTGATGAATGCGTGACTATTTGATGGTGCTGTGAACAGTTAATTGTACACCATGGATTATTGTATGGTATGTGAATATATTTCAATATACAATAATTTATTGTTTAAAACTACTTAAGGGAAAAAATCTTCCATTAGATTTTTAAAATCTCCCTCTCTTGTATGAAATACTGAAAGATACATTGAACTCCTCTCTAAATCTGGGTTGAGAAATATACTGCTCAAAAATCTACCTACAAACTAAATGTTTATCAGATAACTTAGATTATTTGAATATTATTATAAGATCAACAAAACCACTAAAAAGAAAATGCTGAAATGCATTTTAGATTCCAAAAGTTACATAATAGAATCTGGTTCTCAGGAGGAAACCAACAATAAGGCATAATTTAGACAATTAATAAGAGACCACTAAAATAATTTCTGCAGATAACCGTGATTTGAAACCAGGTTTATGAAATTATATTTAAATTTTAAAATCAAGGCACTTGGAAGCTATCATCAGACTGAAAATGCATGGAGAATTGATTTCTAAACACAGAGTGTTTTGGAAGTGTTTTATAAATATAACATTATTTTTGTTATTTAAATCTGAAGTTAAGTACATTTCTTAATTTAATAACCAGATTTACTGTATTCATAATTTCTTGAATGTTTTTTCCATCTACTTTCTACACTCTCAGTCTGGACCTTTAATCTGTAAATAGCATATTATTTTATTAGCTCTTCCAAATATTAAAGGCTAATAATTCCCCTCTAGCTTGCCCATTCAATGACTCTACAGTGTGAAAGTCTATAAGAATCCATTCTGCTTAACTACTTTTAATTGCTGTTAACCAGGAAGCCACATGAATAATGAAAGTCACAGAGAACCCCACTATCTTCTGACTATAAAGTTTAAATAATTTTGATAACATTGATTAAAAATTAACCAGAAACAGATAATCCAGGGAAGATTAAGTTAAACTATTAAACTGATAAAATAAAATAAAACAAAAACTAAACCATATTGAGAAATATTAGAACCCAGTATAAGTAATGAGAACTAATACTTATAATATATAAAGAGCTCCTAGAAACTTGTTTTTCAAAACTGAAGATCCTCAGGAATAAATTTGGAGAGCCAATTCAGAAGAAGAAGAAGTATATTTTAAAAAGAAATTGCACTACTTATTTTAAAAATGCAAAGCAAAACAACAATGCAGTGATTTCATTTTTTTACTTTGCTGTGTTAATAAAAATGGAACACAATCTGAAAATAGGGACAATGTATAATAAAAATATTCATACCCTTTAACAAGCGATTCCACAGGGAAAAAAAAACCTGAATGTTCAGAAATAAGGCAATTTTAAGGAAACTGTGATCATTCAATTAGACCAAAATTATCCAGCCATTAAAATTAGAGTATGGAAATTAGCAAAATGGAAAAGTGTATATGAAAATACGATTCTGAAAATAAGGATTATATCAATCTCATGATGGTGACTATTTCAAATGTGTGAATATGAACAAAGATGCAAAGAACAGACAAGGAAAAATTAAAAATCGAGTTAATACATTATAAACCAAAGTCACTGGAGAGTCATTTTCCTTATCTTTCTTTGTGATATAATACTGCTTGCGTGATAAATTAAAAACTCGACAAGAAAAAATAAATTACAGTATCCAGTCAGCTCCAAAATAAAATCCAGCATCAAGCAGTACCTACCAAAAAGCAGAGGGCATTCCACAGCGGCCGGATTCGGGAGCCAGAGCGAGACACACATTTTCCGTGAAATGAGACGATGGGCAAGCCAGGGCCGATCCATATTCTCTGAGCCCTTAATCCAGGCCCAGGTTTTCTAAAATCCTTCTATCCAGCATGTAATGTTAGGGATTGCTCATTTCTATCCGTTTAATTCTCCCACATCCACTATTCCTACAGGAGCTCAGAACACGCTCCCAAATCATGTTGTTTGAATACAGGCAGTTCTCAACTTACAAACACCTGACGGAAACCAAAAATAAAACCAGCTGCTGCTGTCCCCGAGTTGTCGCCTTCTAATGCCACCAGAGGCCTCGCCTTATCCCCAGAGAGGCTCAGCTGTTGTGAAAAATCTTAAACTTGGTGGAGAGCTGGGGGGAGAAAGGGTCTAGCCGGAAAAGCGGGACCAGCCGGGGAGCCGGGACGAGGCCGGCGCTGGCCCCACAAGGCCCTCGGCAAACACCCCGAGAGAAGGCCTGGACTTCCGCGTCGCCCTGGGGTTCAGTGTCCCTGCCTGGCCGCTCTCCTGCTCCTGCAGCCGCCTGGAGTGGGGGGTCCTTCTGGAGCTCCTGATTCACAGAACTAGAGCCAAAGAAGGGAGGCAAAGTCCAGAAACAAACACACAGCCGCCAGCAACAAGCTGTCCCCCAGGCAGTTCCCAAGAGGCAGCTGCGGCCCAGGCCTGAAGGGCCCTTTGCAAGGGCGCAGGCGGAAGAGTGGGGTGCAGTGGGAGAAGAGCCGGGTGGCAGGAGGAAGCTGGCAGTCCAGAGGAGCTCACGCACAAGGATGGGAGGGTGCGCTGGGGCCAGGGCTAATCTCGCCCTCCCACAGCCCCCGTTTCAGCTTCTCCTCTGACTTTACGAGGATGCTCTTTAGGAAGCCAATCTACTTTACACCCAGCTCAAGTCCAGCAACGTCTCGATTCGTGTCACCCTGGAGATGGCTAACTATTAAATTTCTGAAACTTCAATCCATTCCGTGGCTCAAAAGGCTTCCACAGCTCCCTCTTACTAACTGAATTAGAGAATCTCAGGGAGAGGCCTTTTGGTCCACCCCCGACGAAAGGGGAAAACCAACCCCACTCTTTCACTCGGGGTCCATCACAGCTCGGCCAGGCTCACTGCCTGTAGGTCCCTGAGCACACACCTGGGCACGTCCTGCACCTGGGCTTTCCGCCATGGGCACCGTGCCGCACACCTGCAGGGGGCACCATTTAAGTCATGGTGCTGTCGTGGTGCATTAGTTCTAATTCACATCAAATGTAAATTAGTTCTGCTACAGTATGTGTCCTCTTTCCAGTACTGGGTGGTAAAGCCCTGAGGACAGGAACAGTGTAGAGTCTCCTTTCCTTATATACAGTGCCTAACCCCATGCCAACATAAGAACAGCCACTTAGATCACCACTGGCCAGAATCTTTGGGAAGGAAATGGAGATGATTCAGGAGCCAGAAAAGTTTGAGGCTGTAGTTTAGAGTGGAATGGAATATAGCAATCAAAGACTTAGGGCTAAATATTGCTAGCTGGGTGTGTTCGGGACCACGGAAGAGAATAGAGGGAAGAACACCAAGTACTTGGATTTCGATGTCAAAGTCACACTTTTCTGCATTCCAAAGTTTTGCCTAAGACAAAAAATGTATCTATGGAAAAGGAAGACTTCCCCTTCACTTCCTCCTTCCTCCTGTAAGGCACAGCCCCTGAGGAAATTAACTCCAAGTTCTTCAACCAACTAAAAACAAACTTTTGGAACAAAGTACAAAGTAACCCAGCACTGTATGACTGTTTCATACTATATTAAAACTAATTTTTGTTTTCCAGTTAATAGAGTCTACTAAATGTCAAGCTCTACAGAACACAAATCTGAAACACGTTGGGGCAGAAAGACCACCTCCTAGGCATTTCAACATGGTTTTCTTCAATACGTGGAGCTCACGTGTCTGCCTGGCACATAATTTGCATTTTCTCAATTAGTATGCATACCAAAATATATATCTCTAATAGATGCACCATGCTCCAAGGAAACCATTATGACTTATTACAGGACGATTAACCGTACAAAATATGACTTCAGCATTAGCTATACAGAAGGAGACCCCTTCAAATGGGATATGCACGGTTTTCCACCTATCCATATACAGATAACTATCTGACTATTTTTGGAGACTCTAAAATATGTTGTGTTTGGTTGATGACTCAAAGTATTTTAGAATGTGACCACATACATATGCATTCGGAATCTGAAAGCAAAGCCCATGCATTTTAAGACGACCTAAATGTGAACAAGGATGGAGAGAAGATGACAGTGATGAGGAAAGTCTGGAGATGGGCCACGGCCACACTGTAGAATGAGCCTTCACACGCCAATCACTTGTAAACTGTCTTTGACTCTTCTTAGAAATTCTTCAGGGTCATCATCATGAACATAAAGTACTATCTACTCATGGTTGGTCTCTTGATATATTTGCTAGAGAAATACTAATGAGACCTCTTTGGTGAGGTGAGCACACAAAAGGCATGGAGAGAAGGGGGCAGATCAGAGGTCATAGCCTCAGCTCCAAGGGACACGGATTCTACAGGGAAAGTTCATCAAAGAAGCTGTCCCTGCCAGCCAGCCGGTCCTGGCGCAACGCCTTCCGCAGCTACTGAGGTGTGGCCTTGCTTGCCCTCCTCACTGTGGGCTCCCCAACGCCCCCCTCTGTGTTCTGCCTAATTAGGATCTTGCTTCTGACTTACATAGTTGGTCTACTTCCTTCTTGACTGTCCAGCCATCAGCTATGACTTCTGTAATCAGTGATACCTTTCCCCTTCCAGGTGATGAAGCGCCTAATGTTCTCAAGATCAGGTCATCAAACCCACGAAAACTGAGCCCAAAAGTCAGGTGGAAGAAGCTGTGGTTGAAGGCACAATAGGGCTTTACATCACCATGGCTTGAGGGCATCATTTCCCGCAGCACCCATTTCTCCCTTCTGACACGATACTTCTGTCATCCCAATGACTGTGACATACATTTGAGAGGACAATTTAAGCAAATATTTTTCCCCCAAAATTGCCCACCTCCTCTCCTATCCCCTTCTTTAAAAAAACAAACCAAAAAAAATGAAGTAAAATAAAAGTAAAAGAAATAAAACCAGAAAACCCTACCCTTCTGCTCGGAAGCTAAATACCTGCTCCAGAAGAGGTTTCTTTAAGTGGAGTCCTAGAAATGGTGTGACAATCTACAGACCCCTATTTCTAAAAGAGAGATCCTCAGATCTTCTGCATCAGAATTACCTGATACGCTTCCAGTATTCAGGATTCCTAGTGAACAGTCCGACAGTCCTAGTGAATCCTAGCTCACAGAGGCTGTGACTTGGGAGACGGCCATGCATGCTAAAGCGTGAACCCCCATCTAAGGAGTTAAGTTCGTGGACAATGTCAGGCTGGCCCTAGAGACCCATGTCCACTCTTTGGCCATCAGTCTCAACTTCAACAGGGGTTGCTCTCTGCAAAGCAGGGGATAAAATAAATTTTAAAAGTTAAAGATCAAGGACTAAAGGCCACCTCTGCCCAGGGAGTGTCCATTCTAATCAGAATGACAAAACACAGACTTATGGAAAAGACCCAAAAATATACACAGGTGCCATCTGGGGACGTCTAGCAGGTAAGTAAAGTGGGCAGAGCAGCCCACAGCTGTGGCTCAAAGAAGATTCCCAGAGCAAGAGTGGGGCAGACTTTGAACGGGAAGATTTCGGGTCTCTGGGAGGTGTGGGGAGGCCAGGGGAGCCGTGGGGCCAAGGACAAGGGGGGATGACCCTGCGGCTTGGGGCCACGGTCAGCATGGGGAGAGGCCTGGTGGAAGTCCTGGCCTGGGAACCCTCCCTGAAGGAAGCTTCAGAAACATGTTCTCTTTTGGGGCAGACAGAGGTGGTCTTGTTACGCCCAGTTAAGAGTTGGGGAAACCAAGAACTGTCTGAGAGTTTCCTGCAGGGTCCTATCGTGGGACAGAGCTGGCCTTCCGCTCCCCTGGCCCACTGCCCAGCTTGCCCAGAGGGACCGCTGCTTCACTCAGCTGGCACGACCTACCCTCGAAACGGAAAGCCACTCGGGACGTCTTTCTCCGCTCCTGTTTCAAGAAGGCAGAATAAAGCACTATGCAAAGCGTGTTCGTGTGTGTGCACACGTGTGTGTGTGCATGAGAAGGTGCCTGTGAGCATGTGATGCGTGTGTAAGCGCACGCACATGTATGTGTGAGTGTGTGTGGGCACGTACCACTCACTGGCTCTTAACTGCTCATTATTACTGACGTAACGAATGACTGCATTTTAAGATTCCCATGGATGTTTCACTGTTAGCATTGCTGAAAGGCCAGCGCTTCTGTGATCTGCATAAAAGCAGCGATCCACAATCGCCAGGCCGGGCTGGTGAGATGCACCGTCCCCAGGCGGTGCTGCCCAAAACGGCAGCCCCGGCCGCGTGTGGCTGTTTCCAACTACACTTAAATTAATCTAACTTTCAGTTCCTCGGGTGAGCTGGCCGCATTCCAAGGACCCCATCGCCACGTAAGGCCAGCGTTCCCACGGGAGCGGCTGACCGCTCACCCACAGGCCCCGGGAGAGGCCACAGTTGATACCTGCATCCAGTTTTGGACACAGGCTGACAACAGCGATCCGGCACCTGTCTCTCCAAGGAACCGTCCCAGGGCCGTGGAGTGGAAGCTCACGTCTCCCCTCCAGGAGCCCCTCACCCCTTTGGGTCACGGCCCCTCTCCTCCCCAGGCTGTGCTCGATCTCCTCGTGCTCTCCTCCCAGCCCCTCGAGGTGCCCTGCCCAGCTCACCCGGGAAGAGCTCTACCACCGCAGGGTGTATTCTTCATTCAAGGATCACCAAGTGGAACAGATTACTAACAGGACCACTGAGAGAATAAAAATACACGAGGAAGAAAGAAAGAGGAGGCGACCGTTCCTCAGAGGGAGCCACTTGGATGGATATATTGTTTGTGCTGTGGGTTTAAAAGGAGAAAAACCTAAATATTTTAGAAGTGAGCCCAAAAATGTGCTGAGCAGACATCCATCAGGAAGGCGCGGGCCGGCGTCCTGCCCTGTGACAGGCTGTCAGCCGGCGCAGAGAGCAGCCCCCGCCCATCGGCAGCCCCGGGGACTGAGCCCCTTAGCATTTGCATCACTTTGATTCATGCAGTGCCGCACCCCCCAAAGCCCCCAAAGCCCAAGCCTTGGCATCTACACAGGCGACGACTTCCACTCTGATCATCACCTACAGACCACTGAAAAGAGTCAAGTTACTTTGCGGTATCACTTGGGTAGTTTCAAGGTATCCAAAATACGAGCCATATTTGATTTTAAAAGCCGGACTGAGGGGAAGAATCCATGCATCAGGGACACGCCGGATGGAAAAATTAAAAAGTTACTGCCTCTGCCCCTCCCAGCTTATGATTTTATTTTGGCAACATGAACGCAGTCTCCCATACTTAGCAAGCTTCTGGACACTTTCCCACAAGCCTGGGAGGCTGGAGATACCTTCCGGCCACCTTTGCACGGAGGAAAGGCAACTTGCAGGAAATGAAACTCAGCAAAACAGTGAGAGCTCAGCGATGGCGATGGAGAAGGCGATGGAGAAGGTGATAACGGCCAGGGCGTGAGCATGGTCTTCAGAGGAAATGAAACCGAGAACACATCTTCCCCAAGAAACGGCCCCACTCCAGTCGTCTTCATGATCTGTGCTGAGTCAGGACTTTAAAGCTTGGCGTTTCTCCAGGGTCAGCCCCAACCCCTGTATTTTTCCCATTCCATCCACTTTTCCTTACACCTGCTCATCTGCCCCAATCCCAAGGCCATCCTGACGCTGACAGCTCCCAAATTCCCATCTCCCGCCCACCTGCTCCTCCACACCCACAGGTTCCCCTGCCCACTTGACTTCTCCACTTAGTCACCAAAGCGACCTTAAACTCAACGGATCTAAACCCCAAGCATCAGGCTTTCCTGGAGCAAACCCCTGATGAGCACCTCCCTCCATCGGGGGCCCACGCAGAGGACCCGCCCTTGGCTCATTCCCCCCTGTCCTCTCCGAACCCCAATCCACCACCACGTCCCACCTGTTGCCTCCTAAGGTCACTCACGTTTCTGCATTCCCCCACCTGTCTCCATCCCCAGCTCCACCACTCAAGTTTACCCATGGCATGTCCTCCTGCCATTATTGCAACAGTCCCTCAACTGAGTCTAAATCCACTCCTGTCGCCCCCGATTTGCCCCACACTCAGCAGAGAGTCATTTCAACACGCCGATCTGCTCGTTTCATCCCACGCTGGGTGTGATGTCTGTGGCTTTCCACTGCCCTCAGCATCAAGAGTAAATTCCTAAACCAGGTTGGCAGGGCCCTGTGTAGACCAGCCCCATCCACTCCCCAGACTGACCCCACTTGTTCCTGATGCTCCAGCCCCCCTGTACTTCCTCAATCTGTACCATGACCCACCAGACCACAGAGCTGCTCCCCAACCGGCACCCCCAAATTCCTTGACTTGGTTCACACCCCTCACAGCCTGGCTCTGCTCATAGCAAGACACTCAGTATACTTGTTAAATAAGTTAATGAATAGAAGGCAATGCCATCTTTATGTTGAAAGAAATTACTGTGCCGTGACTGTCTACCATAAGATAATGCTCATTCTTTCATTAGAAAGATACTTATTTTTTAGTTTCCCAAAAATTTCTGCTTCGGCGCAGTGGGCTTGGTCAGTGTTATAGGGTCTACTTTAGTTTAAGTTAACTTGAATTTAAATGTGTTTCTTCTAATATGGGAGTGTTAATAGTTGTTTCCACAAACAAGGTTAAACCTATGTCACTCAAAATTTCAGAGCCTATTAGATGATCATTTCTTTCCCACTCTTATTTTAATAGTCGAGAGATGAGTAAGTGAAAGTTGAGTAATGGTTTCGTATGTGACATACCGTTGTTTGTATCATTAATTCACTCTTCTTTGGGATTATCAATCTACTTGGTATAAAAAAGAGGATATGCTAATTATAATAAAAATAAAGAATTGATGTTACCTGATCTAAATGAAAGATTCACTTACTCACCGAGGCCCTACTTTTAAATTTCCCTCAAAATCTTCTGAGCGCTGGTCTTGGTGACACGCTGGGAAAGGCCCAGCAGCAACTGGGTCAGCGGTCACACACGCGTGACTTCTGCCTGAAACACACACACAGCAGACGGCAATGGTGATGGGCATGCAGGAATTCCAAATTAACAAGCTTTATTCTCATTAACAGTGATAAAATAAATGTATCCTCTTTTCTAAATGATGGGAACATGAGAGCATTTTAGCCTTTATTGCATTAAATAAGAATTTTAGAATCACTTTCTATTGATATGTGCCCCCAGCAGCTGCCAAAAACCTCTGATGTGACTATACAAAGGAAGAACCACAGAGTAAACAGCAATGCAAAGCAATATCCCAAAATAACCCCATCTGTGCATCCAGTAAACGAGCTCTGTTTCTCAGCAGCTTCTCACACTCTCAAAACCCTAATATTTTCCTAAAATGTTATGAACTTTAGTAACGAAACCACCACAACTGTCCCTCTACTTTCCTTCTCGACACCTTTTTCTCCAACGCCCTCCTTTCTGCCCACTGTTTAATTTTTCTCTTGAGCAAACTCAGCTTTAAAGCTGCAATGGCCCTGCCTGCTCCTCCTCTCCCTGGCTTCAGCTTTGGATCCAGATGCTCCTGAGAAAACCGCCGGAAGCATCACCAGCCCAGATGACCCCCACAACAGCACTCCCACGCTCTGCACCCCCATGTCAATTCAGCGGGCCGAGGCTATTCCAGAGTTGTCTCCCCGAGACTCAGGCCGTGCCCACTGACCTGCTCAGAGCAAGAGGCCCTGAACCACAGCTGTAAAAATAAAGGGCTCCGAAAACAACTCCTCGTCCACAGAGAAACAGCAGCGCACACTTGCAGTTTTAGGGAACAAACTAACACACTTAATGAGGTACAAGCGGGCTGAAGCGCATGGACGGAAGGGCTTTGACGTGAACAAGGGCACGTGCCCCTGAGCGAGTGTGCGAATACAAACCTGGACCCACACAGCTCCCAAACGTTAGAAAACGGGGATGGCAGAAAAGATGCCACCGCAGTCCCCGAGTCAGTGGTTCTGCCATCGCTTTTATCAGTTTCAGCGTCTGTGGCTGACATGTCCACGTGCTACTCCGTGGTGCACGGTTCTGTACATACTACTCGAATTTCCACCGTACGACTGAGATGGCTCTACCTGTAAAATGCACTCTTCCACTTTGTTAGCTCCAGGTCACCCGTCCCTCCCATTTCTCTCCTAATTTAATGACATCTTACACTCCAAGATGACAAGATCTTCATGGCAAGCCACCTCAACTCTCTTCTTGAAAGAGACAAGATCTAAATAAAGTAAACAAAGTGAAAGCTCGAAATGCTGTTTGGGCAAGATGTGTCAGGTGGCCTTCTGCTCTCTTCCTGATGACACCAGTCTTTGTCACCAATTCCAGAGCTTCATATTTTACATCTGACCCATAACTGTGCTTTCAGAGCTAGAAATGAGCCTTACGAGGTACCCACTGGTCAGACGAGGAACTTGCTTTTCCCACTGCAGCTCTAATCGGGAGCCACCACGAGACATCTCAGATCTAAGCCTCCAGCCACCTCCGTCCCACACAGGCCTTTTCCGGAACCACAGTGCTCTGCGCGAGTGTCCCCATGCACTTTCCAATTGGGATATGCTTACTATTATTCTATTCAAAACCCACTTTTACAAGCGTCCTTTCATTTGCCTTCTACAAATTAACTCCATGTTCAGACCTACTCAGCTATGAGAAGTAAAATGCAATATACATGTGTACATTTTGGGTTTTCTTGCTTTTTCCTGGAGTCATGAAAATGTTCTGAAATTGACTGTGGTAGTGAATGTACAACTACGTGATGGTACTGTGGATGCACTGTGTGGTGTGGATTACATCTCAATAAAATTGCAACACAAAAGAATAAAAATAAGGGAAATGAAGTGGGTTTACAAACAAAAACAGCATATTCTCCCTCATTTCCTGGTGTTTTAAAGTTTCCTATCACTCTTTTTCTTCTGTCAATTAATACTTACATTTCGAACAAGTTTTGTTTTAGATATGTCATGGCTTTGTTACTTAGGGAATAAAATTTATGCCTATTTAAAAAAACACAATGTACATTATCTATGCAAGAATGATAAAGTAGTATTTTAAATTTTGAGTAATTATAAATTCATTTAGTTAACAAAAGATACCCTGGTGTGGGCCTCATTCTCTTCCTTTCATGTTTAATGTGACCATCCTCAACTAATATCAACAAACTATAAATAAATACATGCCAACTCCACCCTGGCCATTGATGTTAAATAATAACAAAGACTCTTAGTCCTCAAAGGATGTAGAAATTTCTCCAAGAATCAACCATTCAAAAGATGTAGCTACAGGCATTAAAAAATGCTTATGTTTTCTTTATTCAGGCTAAAAATAGAGAGATTTCTAAGGACACTTTTTGGGGTCCTTAGCATAAATAAACTTTAAGTATTTCTATAGCAGGCAGTTAATTTCATCAAATAGAGTGATTCTGTTAATTGTAAGGACACCATTTCTAGATCTTTCCATAAGTCCAGCAAATATTTCCTCTACCATTCATGTCATCTCCAAAGGAAAGAATTATTGCCCCATTTTGCATAACTGCTATGTAAAGTCACAGAACTATAGCTAAAAAGAAAGTTACAAACGTAAGAATAATGTCCCTTCTATTATATTCTGAAACTTCTTTGCCACTTGGTGACAAAGGTCACAGCACCCGGAGCTGGCCTCGGTCCAGCCACGTCACAGGGCAGCCCGTGGCACCCTCCTTTTCTCTGCCAGATAGCAGGTTTGGGTTACAGGCGTCACCCCCACAACTAAAAACCCCAGGACGCACACCAGCAGGTCACCAGCTCATTTGGTAGCCTCCCAACTACCAGGAAACAAATTCCCAAATACTATCAAAAACTTTGCAGCAGGATTGGTCTTTGAAGTGATAGAAGAATGAATTCCCCTTAGACATAAAACATACCTACAACAAAAGGGAAAAAAAATTAACTCAGATTTACTAATCTGGAAAAAAAGCAATTATTAATCTATCTCTTCTCATGAATCACTCATTCATTCCTTCTTCCGTGCACCCAGCAAGTATGTGCTGAGCGATGGAAGGAGCAGATCAGTCACACAGGGGGGCACCTGCGGTTTGCATCGGACTTGTGAGGTTGGAACGCACGCTCCAGCACACATGCGCTTGCTGACCACGGACAAAATACCTAACCCCCGTCCTTTGGTGTTTTTATCTATGAAATGAGAATAACAGCCTTGCGTCATACAAATATAAAGCATTAAAGAATAGCAGTATTAACATAGAAGAACTGAATTATTTAACACATTTAAATACCTAGAAAAGTGTCAGGAACTCAGTAATTTTTTAAAAATGATTACTGTAAACTAAAATCTTGGTCAGGTTCTAAAGTTAGACGATAAATAAGTCTCTCCTGCCCTCTTCCTAATGGAGATCATAATCAATCTGGCAGCCACCGCAATCGGAAAGAACTAGATAAAAGAGGATTACAAGACTTCTTGGATAATTTGAGGCCCTAACATTCTCCTAGTCAGAAACGTGTGCATCTCATTTGAACATCTCCTCCAAACTTACCAACAGGCAAAGTTTCAATCGTCATCCACACCAAATAGTGAATGATGGAGAAAAACAAATGGCAGCCAGCTCCTATTTAGAAACTCCCTTTCCAGTTCTGACTTCAGCTCTCCCTGTACTTGGCTTTGATGCTCACATCCTCCCAAAACACAGATTCCCTGGATTCTAAGATTCTAATCCCCCAGATTCTCCCCAATCTCCCTGTCTACGTCCCCAGGAGCCAGCCCCAGCTCAGAGCTCTGCCCCATGTTTCATGATCACCCGTTTGTCCTTTAAGCTTCAGCCAACCCCCCCCCACCCATGCCTTCCCCAAGCCCCATACCCAACATCTCCCACCTTCTCAACCCCCCGCCCAGCTGCTCCAGATGTTCTGGATGCTACGATCCTTCACCCTTTCCCTCCAGGCCCCCCCGTCACCCTCTCCTTGCATCTCCTTCATCCACAGCTTCCTAACTCTGGATTACAAGTCAACCTCCTCGCTAGACTGTGTCGTCTTTAAACGCGGGAAGGAAAGCTCTCGAATTAGCATGCACTAAAAACAAATAACACGATAAGTGAACAAATAAATCAATTTTTAAAAATTAAAACAGTATCTAGAAAGACCTGGAACTCTCTTTCTCCTTCACCAGCATCTGTTGAGTGCTTTCAATGGACCAAGTGCTACGCATATATTAGCCCATTTCTTCCTCACAGCAGTCTCTACGGTCTGTTTTAGGAGAGCTCTCATTTCACAGACGAGGAAACTGAGGCTAAGAGAAATGATGTAACTTGCCCGAAGTCACGCAGCCAGAAAGTGGCCGAGGCAGCACTCCAGGGCGGCCGCCGGCTCCAAAGCCCACGTCCCCGTCACGCGGTGCACTGCCTCTTCTGCACCCAAGAATCTTCTTAAGCAACAGAACTGCCCTCAGCAAGAACGATGAAACTCTCATCCCTGCAGAGCCTTAAATGCAGATTTAAAATAAAATACGGCCTTGGCCCTGGAGGCAAGGGAAGGGCCACATTCCCACAGCTGTCCCCCCACCACTGTGTACCCTCTCCTGTTATTTTACACACTCGCTTGTGCTCTCCAGGGAACCAAGAAGAATGTTTTAATATAAATCCTGCCCATTATCTAACATAGTGTGTATTATTGATAAACCACGAGCAAGTAAATAATTATACCACTGATAATAAGGAGCAGTATTTAATAGTTAAATATTGAATAGTTAAATAAACATGATTGGAAACATAACCAAAGATACACAGAAAGAAGATAAGAGAGCTAATGCCATCTATTACGTTTCTCATTTTGTTAACTTCAACCTCCTGTGATTTATAAGCATTTTCGCTCACCCATCCCAACCACGAGGATATCGCGAACACTTGGGAAAGTCTTTTCTTTATATATTTTAAGGCCATTTATGTCAGTTCCAAGTAATCATCTAGTTGAGATATTTACTGAATGGATCTAAAATACTACTGGGCCTGTCCTCCATTTCATCGCAGCTCAGCCAGAGAGACAAACCCAGGCTCTCCACCCAATGAATGGCACTTTCAGGAGCAAAGTCAAAGCTTCTAAATTCTACAGCCAAGTCACTCAGTTGGTCCCAAACACGTACTGAGCTTAGCCTCCAAGATCAGAGGCAGAATTTGCAGAGCCGAGTGCAACTTCAAAATGCAGGGCCCCTTGCTCAAAAGCGGCGAAGAATTTCGAGACCGTAGCATCCGATCAGAGGCAGGGCCCTTCCAAGCACTAGACACCTGCCCAGGACCCCAACCCTGTACCGGGCCCCGGGGGAACAGCAAAGGCCTCCCAGTCCCCATTTCCCGAATGGCCAATGTCATTAAAAACCAAAGAGGTGGGTGAGGGAGGTGTCACTTTCTATCTTCCTTCCTCCCTCAGGCAGGCTCTGGGGCTCTGCCTTTGAGCTGCCTTGCAACAAAGGGGAAGTCCGAAATTAAAAATGCAAACCTTGTAGAAGAAACTAAACAGAGAGTGAGACGGGAGAAGAAAAGACGAGGAAATGGAGCACCGTGTTGACAGGCAACAAATGGTAAAATATCAAGTCTGTCTAAGAGCTCAAAGAATCTCTGGAGCTCAAACTGCTACGTGGAGCTTTAGGGTTAAGTGCCAGTTAAAAGGATTCAGATTCAAGTGGGCTGCTCTTCAGCTTCCCCGAGTGTCTATCAATGGGTCAACGAGCTTTTCTAAAAGTGGGTCTAGTTAGACGAAAAAAAAAAGAGGGTTGGAAATGATTAGAATAGTCAATAAAGGCCTGGGATTGCAATATGCCTAAATATCATGCCACTTTCAATATTTTTCAATTTAATAAACATTTACTGAGCTTCTACTATATATTTACATTTCATAGAAAATTTCTGCTGAGTTTAAACCATGTAAAGAAAGAGAATTCTGAAATTATGACCCAGGAAAATAAGAGAGAGACCAGAGTCACCCTCTATTTCAGCATGCTGCAATGTGGGGGCTGGGGGCTCTCCTAGGGACTGGGGGTGCAACCACGACCAGGCAGCCCCCACCTCACTTGCCAGTTCACTGGGAAAGGCAGACAGTAGGCATGCAATTCGTCTGAAAATACTTTTGACGATACTTTAAATCATGATGCTAAGATATAACTGATTAGGATTTTTTTCTGAGAAGTATAAACTTCTCAGCTGAGAAGGAAAAGCTATTCTGCCTCCCCTTATCAGAACAGTAGTTGGGGTCTAAAGGTCCAACATTCTGCTGCACAAAAGGTCCCCCCCAAAAGGGGGATGTATTAGCAATTCATGTATGGATCAAATCATATTTGTTTGCACCACAATTACAGACGAGGTGCTGGCTTGGGGCTAAAGTTATAGAAAAGATTGTTTTAGAAGTTATAGAAATTCAGATTCTATACAGTCAAAGGCAGCCCTACACAGCGGTTTTCACAGAACAGTGAGCTAACCTCGGGGCTACCGGGAGATTTAATCAATCCGTGTGGGCACACCACCGAGCACCTCCCAGCAGACCCGGCACCGGAACTGAGGATTATGTTAATACATGTCGGGAGTAACTGATCCTTAAGATAAAGTGCTAACAAATACCTTCATGGTGCCAGGGTCTGAAATGTCCAGGCTGAGTCTAAAACCAGCTAACGCTTACTACAGAGTGATCGGACTCTGTACAAGGAGCGGCCACAGTGGGTGAGCGGGGACCCACCCTAACAGGCCCCCCCTTACCTCGGATGCACGTTGTATGTGATTTTATTACCGGGGATGGGAAGGCAGAAGGGAGTCATACCCAAAAATGGCTCCCACTCATCACCCCGGCGGCCGCCTGATTCCCTGTGACCCTCCAGTGTGGACCTGAGCGTGTGACGTAACCGCAAGGAGCCCGGTGTACTTCTAACTCTCTCTCCTTTCCTGTACCACTGAGAACATCTGTGCAAAAGTGTGCATCTCACGACTGAGTGTGGGCGGCTTTTACTCAAAGATCCTCAGCCTGCATTCAGTGAAGGGAAAAGCTATCCAAAAAGGTGTAATTTTAAAACCTGTAGCTCTTATTCCAAATGCACACAAATATCCCTTAATTTCCTTAGTATGTAAATCAGCTCTAAAGTTTCCCAGAGGAAATGACATTGTATGTACAGCCACATCTAACCATCTGATGGCAACCCCCACCCCCACTTTTATTTTTAAGGAAAATGTTTAGGTAGCAATTATAAAAGCACAGACGGTCAGTGGCAGTGTATGTTCCAACGGGGGACAAGTTTCGAGGTGTCCTATGAACTACCAAATAGCATCTACCAGTCTTCGCCTTTCTGTGAAGTCTCGGGCATAACCCTCAGCAGGCCCCCCGGCGAACTCTGGCATTTGGGCCGCGACCTCCGGCCCCTCCACCCCCCGCGCTGGCTGATGCGCAAAGCGCCGAGTCCCAGATTCCGGACACGATGGGGCAGATGGCGCGCGCCCACCGACGGCTCCCAAGGGTAACCTGAAAGATTATCAGTGCACCTGAAAACCTTCTCTGTTAAAAAGCCTGGGTGTCCTTGCTTGCCTCCAGTTTTTAGTCTACCTAAGGCAAACAGTAAACAAAATGGAAATGAAAGTGCACCTGTAACTGCAGGATAACGGGTCCAGGGGCACAGCACGATGCTGTCTCAGGATTCGCTCTGACTCACGCAGCGGCGCCGGGGCCTGGCGCGGGTGCGCTCGTCCCCCGCCGCGGCTCGGCGAGGAGGCCGGGGGAGCCGAGACAGCGCGTCCCGCAGGGCTGGGGGGGCCGGGCCGCGCACGGTCCCCGCTCCCGGGAGCCCTGCAGGATGCCGGGGCCCCGCCGGGGCGCCCCACTTTCCCTAGGCAGGAAGGACGGGGGCGAGCGCATTTCCTGTCGCGCAGCTGGAACCGGCGGGGACGTCACCGCCCTCCCCGGAGAGGGGCCGGGCTGCGGGGGCGGGGTGGGCGCCGCGGGCCCGTCGGGGGACCCCACGCAAGGCCCGGACACGCGCGGGGGGGCGGCCAGGGTCTTGGCCCCCGGAGCGGTGGGGCCCGTGGCGCAGCTCCGCGCTCGGTGCGTCCCGGCGACCCCCAACCCCCCGTCACCCCGAGTTTCCCGGGGTCACGTGTTCCCGGTGCCGAGAGGAAGCTCGCTCCTTGCCCGAGTTTCTGCGCTTTATTTGTAATTTCCCTAAACAGGACTCTTTTTTTTTCTATTCAGATGATGTTTAAGTAGCCAAAAGTGAAGAGCGTGTGCCGCGCTGTCCCGCTTAGGCCGCCCCCTCTCCAACCCCGGATTCCTGCAGCAACGTCGGAGCCACGAGAGCGGGAGCTTCTCTGCTCCGCACACGCCAGAGGCGAGGGCGGCCGGGCGACCCCGCGCACAGCGCTCGGGCAGATTCTTCGTGTTTAGTGATCCCCGAAACACCCTCCACGCAATACGCAGACTCCTTTTATTCTCCTATTTTTAGGTCCCTAAGAGATCACATCTCAAATATCTAACATAAAAAAATCACAGCCCCTCAAGAATCCTTCCATCTTGTATCAATCCAGTTTAGTAGCATTTGGCCCTAATGCTTGGTATAAAAATAATGAGGTGTATTAGTGGTATAAAAATAATGATGATTTGTAAACTATCCTTTATCTGACATTTCCCACTTTTCATTTAATTTCAAACTGCAACCCAGATTACAACCATGTCTAATTCCAGAGAATCAGCAGCTTATGGCTAAAAATGGTTAAAAATAAGACCATCAGAGATTACATGTGCATTTTGAAATAAAGCACATTAATAGTTTATATCAGTGACAGGTCCCCTTCTACTCACAGTGAATCAACATTACAGATGCTGTATCACCCCAACACCTGTTTACATTTGAACTAAGCGGTATTTCACATCAGCACGCAGAATCAAAAAGTTACTATTTTATACGTACCCTGCTACTTGAAATGGGCACTGTTTGCAACCTTCAGATTCTCAACTAAATGAATCTTAAGAATTGACCCAAATACCATCTTGATGCTTTCCTGATCTACTCTTCCTTTATAAAGTTTTATTTTTAAAAGTTTCCTGATTTTTTTTTCTATTTTAAACTTACAAGAAAGGCTTTACAATTTAATAAACCTATCAGTTTGCAGAGCCAGTCCCCCTTTTACTACCCAAGGCCTGTATCAAAGGTAACTTCTTCTATGTAAAGTGGCCCAAAGCTCCTGAGGACATTTTCCCTTTTCAAATGTCTTCTTTTCAAACATCCAAATCACACAAGTGAATATTTTATCACATAATAATCATCTCACATTTGCACAGTATATGGGAGTTTACCATTGACTTCACAAATGCTCTTATCACCATTTTGCCAAGCTCTGAGTGCTGAAATCTCCCGGAGGCTGGGGCTCGGGCTGGACGCATGGGCCTGAGGTGGGCTCTTTTGGTCTTGCGGAGAAAGAACTCAAAACCTTCCCATCCCCAGACGCCTAAGTCCTAACCAAGGCCGCCCCTTCTGTCCCCAGGACGCCCTGGGCATACCGAGAGGGCCAAGGAAATAACTTACCTTGAATACGGCTGCTTTTAAACGACTTCTGTGAGCTTCCCAAACTGTACCGAAGGATTCTTGATGGAAAAGTCACTCCAGTGTGGCTATCAATCCTGGGAAACACGGCAGCAGGCTCCTGTTCCCTGCGTGAACCCACACCGACTTTTATTTGTCTTTCGTTGTCTCTTATCGATCATCCTTTTATCCATCAAATCTCAGCAGCCATTCTTGTGTTTTTGATCAGAGTATATTTTTACTTATTCCTTCCCATCATCCTCTGTCAATGGTACATAATTAACAATCCACAAATGCGTGACTGCCCAAGTGTGGTCTAAACTCCGTGAAGATTTTATTCCAAGTCCATGCTCTCTGGTTTCTACTTCATTGGCATTTGGAAAGAACAAAAGGGGGCTGACTAAAATTTATCCTATTTTGTAATCCTAATTATAGACTATATGTTATCAGCATTACAGAAAATTCAGTATACACTGGGGAATTAAAGCCCAGTATGATAAATCAACTTGTGAATAAATACATAATTGAAAATATATGCCAGAAAAAATAAACTGAGTTCTTCAGCCTCCTGGCACTGCTTCCAAGTGCATCCCCTTTATATCATCAAAGAGAACAAATAAGCTGTGAGGATAAAAGAATGCTGTGCAGGGTAATGCTTTACTCTTCCTCTTCAGAAAATGCAGAAAAAACCATTTAATGCACCAATTTTGCATTTTAAAGTGCATTATGAGCGTGCACTATTCCAACCTAAGATACACTATTGCTTCATTCAGTGAAAAAGACTGAGACTTGGAGTTTCCCTAGTAAATCCATTTGAAACTCATCACTTGATTTAGGGTTCATTCCCCTTCCCTGGGTAGTTACAGTATGGAAGGGGTAGGACTTGCTGCCATGACACCTGGGTCTTCATGTTTCCGAGAACTTGGTCGCCCAAAGACCCCCACCCGCTCCTAGATGTCGAGAGGCCTTTGACGTCACTAGAGCGTGAGATATGGCCACCTCTCCAAGCACGGTCAGAAGGGCATGTCAACTGTTTGCTTCTTCTCTCATAGCACTCAATATCGAGCATTTTTCTTCTCAAACGAGCATTGCCCATCATTTGTTATTCTTCCAGAACACTGGCTCCCCAGAAGTGTCCTGACAAACCATCCAGGCGCTCCTCCTTCCCTGGAGGGCTTCCCGCACCCATCCCAAGTCCTAGGGTGGCCAGATGGACCCGGGTCAGAGCCCAGCGAGGCCGTAAAGGGCTGAAGCACAGTCCGATGAAAACAGCTCACTGGGCGAGCACACACTGGCAGGAGTGGAGAGAGGATCGCGTCAGGCACGCTCACGTGAACGCACCTGAATGAATGAATGAAACTTTCGCAAAAAACTTACCTATGCTTCAGTATCTTTGGTTCCAATAAGACCCTTTTCTTCTTCAATATTTCTAAGCCAGAGACTTTGTTTTTCTTACAAACTGCCTGAAAATTACACCCTTCACTTGATTGAGCGCAAATGACGGGTGCCTGGGTCCCCTTGAGGCCGGGTAACTACACAAGGACGGCAGCGGTCACTGAGGGGGAGGCACTGTTCATTCTCTCTTCTAGAAAATGATGGCACATGGCAACGCCGCCTCGTACCTCTCAGCCGCCAAGCAGAAGTCGCTCTGTTCTTCAAACGGACATCTCTGTATGCAGGACGCAAGGGTCAAGGGCCAACTCCTTTCCCCACCTACATAGAGTGCTCCAGAATGAGCCTCAATAAAGGCTAAATAACAGCAAGTGCTCAGAGCACTCACGACAAAGCTGTTCAAACAGCTGTTTCCTCCACGTTCAGTGCCTTACTTTATTACCACACCGTATTGTTTATGCTCCCTCACAAAGTCCTCTGAACTTCTCTGCAGAATAAAAACCTGACTAGAGCTAAATCCCAAATATGCTTGTTTCCAAAGAGGTTCCCAGATCAAAAGAAACAAAATCTAACTTTTGCTTTAGGAACATGCAATTATTATCTCTCAGTTATTATCTAATATATCACAAGTCCATTTGTACTATGGAATCTGTTCCTCTTTAAATATCCACTTTGTTTGCTATTCATTATGCAGATTATATGCAGTCTGTGCAGGCAAATCAAAGGAAGAGAGTTTGCTCATAGATACTAAAGGCAGTCTCCATCAAAAGTAAGAATATTTTTCATGACTGATATTCCTTTTATGAATCAGGTGAGGTGACAAAATGCTTTGTAGGGTGTTTTGTATATATAATATCTCACAAGCGATATTACCATCTGCATGGAAATACTTCCCAACATTCTCTATCCCCATTTTTAATTAGCAGAAAACTCCAAATTGAAGAAAAGGTTAATTTACTTCCTACTGAAATGGCAGCCATTCAAGTTAAACCTAGATCAGCTTGGGTAGTCATTTTTGTGGCCAAGAAACTAGAATGTAGGAAAGGTGTGACTAACTGGCCCAGGTTTGAATATAACAGTATGTCCACTAGCAATACTTGTTCTTTACCTCTGTAAGAAAAACAGCCCTTAAGATGGATGGTTTTCTAGGGCAAGGATAACAATGATATGCAAATTCAAAGCCAATATATATCAACCTTATATGAAAAATACACACACACCAGCTACTTATAAGTGCAATTGAATACTCTGCTTAGGAATATTTCCACACATATCTTTTACCTCTTTGTTTCATTTTATGTATTTCCATTTGTAAAACTATGGAATTGCTAAATTTGGGGACCAAACTCTCTAAGTGGGACAATATATCCATCATTATCTAATATTTTAGGTAGCACCCTCCTTGAGCTATCAGTGGACAACATCACCCAATCTTTCTAACTTTTACCCCACCAATTCCTTTAACATGCGTTTTATGCCACTCTCAAATGAATGTTCCCCTGGAAACACCGACACACGGCTCAAGTTCATTTTGCCAAAGTCAAAGTCCCCTAACGAAAGCGTCCCCTCTCCCACAAAGCCTGCCCAGGTCCGCTCAGCCCAGAGGGCTGTACGCGTTGTTAATACAGCATGGATTCCTCACTCCTGCCCCACATCTGACCTTCCAATTACACCTTCCTTTGCACAGTGCTTGCCTGCAACAGATTATAAAAGTTTTGATGATGAGAAAAGTGAATCACTCTTCTTTATGTTTCCCATCCATCTTGCACATACATACCAGAATCTCAATAACTATGTTCACCAAAATGTATTTATTTTACATTGTCCACGTTCCAGCTCTGTCCCAGCTGTACCTTTCTAAAAAGTCTCAGCAAGCCTGCTCCGCAAAACATTTCCAAGCCAGTCGGTAAGAGGATGTCTTCTGAAGAGTAGGTAGGAATAATCAATTCATTTCTGAGGATTCATAAACAAACACCAGCCAGGAGTAAATTACAGACATGCACCACCTGATCCCTGAAGAAATTAATCAAGTAAAAATGAAAACTACATGATAGGAGGCCCAGCTGAAGGAACTGGGGATATTGAGGCTTGAGAAAAGAATACTTGAGGGGAACATGAACCATGCCTTCAAGCAACTGTAGGATTACCACAGGAAGACACCCGGAAAACGTGGTCTGGGTAGCTGTAGAGGGTTCAACTGTGGGTAAATTGGAATGCCAAGAGCGGAATAGGGCACCCTGAGAAGGAAAGATGTGTTTGAGCAGAGACTAAAGGCAGGCGGTCTGTGGGAGAAGGTTTCTCTCTCAGTGAGGGCTGAAAAAATGTTGCAATGGTTCTTCTCTAAAATTGAGTCTATGGAGAGTTTCACATTGCAAAGCGTCCTGTCACCACTTTGCAAATCAAAACCAATATATCAGCTCCTACACCTAAGCAAATTAGTCAGCATGCTCTAAATTAGACATTTTAAAGGATACCCTAAATAAATCATCACTGCAGCACTCCAAAGAGAAGTGCAGTGACAGGAAGAAGTAAAACTTCTTACAAAACACTACACTGACAGTAGAGACACCGGCTGCCCGAAACCAAGATCTGACCCATCTGGAAAAAGGTCCCACAGGCTGTTTACACATCCCGAAGAGCCTCGGCAGCCTATTCTTCAGTTCCCCCTTCTCCCTGCCTCATTTTTTCGGAAATGTCAAATACGAGAGCAGTAGTTTGATCTGCACAACTATGTAGCACATCGTAAAATTTTCATATGAAACTTAAAACAGAACCAGTTGCTTCAAAAAGATCACACATGTTAAATAGAGTTTAGGCCTTGTCTGCTTGCACAGCTGCTAGCAGGATTCCTGTAATCACAGTAAGCTTCAAAGCCACAGTAACTGACACTATCACAACTTCTTCGATTTGCATCTCATTGCCCCCATCCCATAACCTCCAGAAGAATACAGGAAAAGAAAGACAAATTAGCAGGACAATTTCTTCACAATACAATTTCCTGAGATTATTTGCTAAGATTTAATTTTTTTTTCTAGATCAGCTATCAATACACATCAGACATCGCTGGGTTTCATCTAAGCCAACTCCCAACAAAAGTGGCCAAAAATCAGCTGATGACTGAACAGAGTTTGTCCATTTGAAGATCAAATCTCCACACTCAGCATCCAATTATTTGCTATATTCTATTAGGTTAGGTGATTTATTTCAAAAGGCCATTTAGAATATTCTCATCCAGTCGGCCCATTTTAGCAGTTACGCTGATTAGATTTGAGCACCAA